>JALPQD010000141.1:965000-1154787 GCA_023101885.1 Typhlomys cinereus | reverse complement strand
TCCTGAATGTGGAATGTTTTAACTATTATTTGCCATGGCAAGTTTCTATTTTGGTCATATCTGGGGTGTGGAATGCCTCTTTCATTCTGAGCATATAGGAAGGCCACTGATTTTTGTACATTTATTTTGTATCCTGCCACCCTTCTGAACTCCTGTATTAGTTCTAGGAGCTTCCTGTTGGAGTTTTTGGTATCACTCCAGATCATGTCATCTGCAAATAGAGATAACCTGACTTCTTCCTTGCCAGTTTGAGTCCCTTTTATCTCACTTTCTTCTCTTATGCCTTCAGCTAAGACTTCAAGTAAAATATTGAATAGAAGTGGTGAGAGTGGACAGCCTTGTCTAGTTCGTGATTGAAGTGGGAATGCTTCAAGTTTTTCACCATTGAGTAAAATCCTTGCTGTTGGTTTGTTGTGTACAGCTTTTATTATATTGATAAAGGTTCTTTCCATTCCAACTGTCTCTAGGGTTTTGATCATAAGAGGCTGTTGGATCTTGTCAAAAGCTTTTTCTGAATCTATCAAGAGTATCATGTGGTCTCGGATTTTGAACTAGTTCATATGGTGAATTACATTTATTGATTTGCATATGTTGAACCAACCTTGCGTGCCTGGGAAAGAGCCTACTTGATCCCTGTGAATGATCTTTTTGATATGCTTTTGAATCTGATTTGCTAAGACTTTGTTGAGAGTCTTTGCATCTGTGTTCATCAGAGAGATTGGCCTGTAGTTTTCTTTTTTTACCATGTGTGTATATTTTAAAATAATTGTCTGCAATATGAGTGTATGAAGAAGAGGGAATTTGTATTAACATAAATGTTCTCAGCATTCCTGGGATGGAATCATTATTAATCTGAGTTGTAAATATATGAATATCCATAAAGACCCCACTTCTTAATTATTTTAATAAACTTACATAAAAGAGTTTCCTTCCTTGTGCTTACCACCAGGCCATTAATAGGCTGTGATGTTTCCATGGATTGACCTTGGAATTCTCATTCTCAAGAAATATGTGCAATAAATATGTGGACAGGTGACTAGATTATCTTGGTAGATACCACATTGCATCATTATTAAATTTATTAAGTATCTACTGATGAGTGCACTTTGTAGTCTGTGTCTGTGGCATCCTTTGTCTCTTACAAGACCTATAACATCACAGCTAACACAAGTAATATTTATTTCCATCTTCCTCCTGTTTTTGCATGTCTTCTTTTATGTCCAGTTACTCATATCTATGAAGTCTTGAATGGTATTGCTTCAGGATAATATTTGCAGTTTGTCTATGATCAAGTTGATCTTTCATTAGAGTGAAAAATAGAAACTTGCCATGGCAAATAATAGTTAAAACATTCCACATTCAGGATGAAGAAATGGTGCTGATAGCCTCAAGGGAAAAAAGACAAGTCCCTTTTAAAGGCAAATCTATTAAAATAACAAATGATTTCTCAATGGAAACAGTAAAAGCAGAAGAGCTTGGAGAGACTTACCTCAAGTATTGAATGAGCAAAAATTTCAACCCAGGCTAATATACCCTGCAAACTATCCATCATGATTGAGGGAGAAAAAAATTAATAGCACAAAGACAACTTGAAGGCTTACATGTCTACCAAACAGGCCTTCAATAAATGCTAGAAATGATACTCAAGCTTCAAGGAAAAAACAAGCATATCCGGGGGGACAGAAGGGACATACAACACCACCAAAATCTAAAAGCAAAACAATACACTTACAAAAACCACTAAACATAACAAATGTTCATAATTAAAAATAATTTCTCCATTACAACATTGAATGTCAATGGAATTAAATCAAGAGACACAGATTACAAATTTGGGTTAAAAATCACAGCCCATTAGACTGCTGCCTTCAGGAAACTCATCTCACCACAAAAGACAGACCCATCCTAAAAATAAAAGGTTGGTCCAAAATTCTGCAAGCTAATGGAACCAGGAAACAAGCAGGGGTAGCCATTATGCTCCCACGGAGGTTTTGATTTGCATTTCCCTGATGGCTAAGGATGCAGAGCGTTTTTTAAGATATTTGTTAGACATTTCAATTTCTTCCCTGGTAAAGTCTCTTTTGAGTTCCAAGGTCCATTTTTTAATGGGGCCATTTGTTTCCTTGGTGTTTAGTTTTCTAAGTTATTTGTGCACTCTGGAGAATAGAGCTCTATCAGATATGTGGTTACTGAAGATTTTCTCCCATTCTGTGGGTTGCCTTTGTGCTCGGGTTACAATATCTTTATCTGAACAGAAGCTCTTTAATTTCATAAGATCCCATCTTTTGACTATGGATTGTATTGACTGTGATATTGGATTTCCACTTAGAAAATTTTGCCCTAGTCCAATCAGCTCAAGGAAGGTCCCTACCCTTTCAACTAAGACTTTTATAGTCTCTGGCCTTATATTGAGGTCCTTGATCCATTTGGAATTAAGTCTTGTAAATATGGGTCCAGATTTAATCTTCTGCATGTGGATATACAGTTTTGTCAGCACCAATTGTTGAAGATGCTGTTCTTTTTCCATTGGATTTTTGGGTCCCTTTGTCAAAGATCAAATGGCTATAATTGCGTGGGGTTATATCTGTTCTTCAACCCTTATCCATTGATCTGTGTGTCTATTTTGGAGCCATTACCAAGCTGTTTTTATAACTATGGATTTGTAGTATAGACTCAGGTTTGGTATGGTAATTCCTCCAGCAGTGTTTTTGTTACTCAGGATTGTTTTTGCTATCCTGGGTCTTTTGTGCCTCCATATGAATTGTGAGATTATTTGGTCAACTTCTTTAAAGAATTGCTTCAGGATTTTGATTGGTATAGTGTTAGTATATTGCCTTTGGTAGGACAGTAATTTTTATGACGGTTATTCTGTCAATCCAGGAACATGGAAGGTCTTTCCACCTTCTGGTGTCTTCTGCAATTTTTCTTTAGGGTTTTAAAGTTTTCATTGTAAAGGTCTCTTACTTCCTTGGTTAGGTTTATACCAAGGTACTTCATATTTTTAGGGACTATAGCAAAGGGATTGTTTCCCTCAGGGCTTTCTCCCTTCTTTCATTTTGGGCGTATAAGAAGGCCACTGATTTTTGTACATTTAATTTCTATTCTGCCATCCTGCTGAACTTCTGTATTAGTTCCAGGAGTTTCCTAGTGGAGTTTTTGGAATCACTCAGATATAAGATCATGTCATCTGCAAATAGAGATAACTTGACTTCTTCCTTGCCAGTTTGAATCCCTTTTATCTCACTTTCTTGTCTGATGACCTTAGCTAAAGCTTCAAGTACATTATTCAGTAGAAGTGGTGAGAGTGGACAACCTTGTTTAATTCCTGATTGAAGCAGGAATGCTTCAATTTTTTCCCCATTTAGTATGATACTTCCTGTGGTTTGTTGTATACAGCTTTCATTATATTGATAAAAGTTCCTTCTATTCCAGCTGTCTCTAGGGTTTTGATCATAAAGGGCTATTGGATCTTGTCAAAAGCTTTTTCTGCATCTATTGAGAGTATCATGTGATCTTGCATTTTGGACTGGTTTATATGGTGAATTACATTTATTGATTTGCATATGTTGAAACAACCTTGTATGCCTGGGAAAAAGCCTACTTGATCCCCGTGAATGATCTTTTTGATATGTTTTTGAATCCGATTTGCTAAGACTTTGTTGAGAATCATTGCATCTGTGTTCATCAAAGAGTTTGGCCTATAGTTTTCTTTTTTAAGTGTATCTTTAATAGGTTGGGATTAATATAAATATTAGCTTCATAGAAAGAATTTAGTAGTATTTCTTCCTTTGCTGTTTGATGGAATATTTTAAGGAGTATTGGTGTTATTATATCCTTGAGTGTCTGGCGGAACTCTGTGCTGAATCCATGTGGACCAGGACATTTTTTGGTTGGGAAGATTTGAGATAACTTCATCAATTTCCTCATATGTTATGGGACTATTTAAATAATTCAGAACTTTCTGATTCAATTTAGGTAAGTTTTGTTGACTTGGGAATTCATCCATTTATTTTGTATTGTAAAGTTTCACAAAGTATAAGTTTTTGAAGTATGACATTACAATTCTCTGAATTTCTTGGTATTGGTAGTAATAACTCCATTTTTATTTCTAATTTTGTTTATTTGTCTTTTCTATCTCTTGCTTTTGGTTAATTTACTAGGGGTGTATTAATCTTATTGATTTTTTCAAGAACCAGCTTTTTGACTGGTTGTTTCTCTCTATCATTTTTGTTATCTCAATTTCAGAAATTTCTCCCTTAATTTTACTAATTTCCATTCTTTTCCTGCTTTTGAGATCAGATTGCTCTAGTGTCTTTAAAGCTTTAAGCTGCATTGTTAAGATATTTAGTAGTGATTTGTCTTTTGATGTATTGTAGTTTAGGACAGCTTTCATTGTGTCCCAAAGATTTTGATAAGTTTTATTTTCACTATCATTTCTTTTCAGGAAATCTTGAATTCCTTTGTAATTTCTTTCTGAATCCAATTCTCATTCAGATCATAGTGTTTAGTTTCCAGGAATTAGTGAATTTTCTGTTGTTTGTTGTGCTGTGGATGTCAAGCTTTAGACCTTGGTGATCTGATAGGGTACAGGCTAGAATTTCAACTTTCCTGTATAGGTGGAGTTTCGATTTGTGGCCCAGTATGTGGCTAGTCTATTTTGAGAAAGTTCCTTGTCCTGCTGAGAAAAATGTGTATCTTTGGTGCGTGTGATGAAAGTTCGATTGAGGTCTGTAAGGTCCATTTCAGTAAGAGTTTGGTTAATTTCCAATGTATCTCTGTTACCTTTTTATCTGTTGATCTATCCCATGTTGAGAGGGTGGTGTTGAAATCCTTAAGAATTATCATTTCAGGGTTGATTTCACGCTTTACACACTACAGGGTTTGCTTAATGAATGTGGAGGGGCCCATATTGGGTGCATATATGTTCAGTATTGTGAGGTTTTCCTGGTAAATTGTACCTGTAACTAAAATGTAGTAACCATATGTGTCTTTTATGATTTTTTTTGGTTTGAAGTCCACTTTGTCCAACAAGATAATGGCTACCCTTGCCTGTTTCCTGGTTTCATTAGCTTGCAGAATTTTGGACCAGCCTTTCATTTTTAGGATGTGCCTATCTTTTGAGGTGAGATGAGTTTCCTGAAGGCATCAGACTGAAGGGTTGATTTTTAATCCAAGTTTATAATTTGTGTCTCTTCATTGGTGAGTTAATTCAATTGACATTTAATATGATGGAGAAATTATTTTTAATTCCGGACATTTTTTATACTTAGTGGCTTTTGTAAGTGTATTATTTGGCTTTTAGGTTTTGGTGGTATTATACTTCTCTTCTGTTCTCCTGGATATGTTTTTTTCTTTAAGCTTGAGTATCATTTCTAGCATTTTTTGAAAGCTTGGTTTGGTAGACATGTAAGCCTTCAAGTTGTCTTTGTGCTTGAAAACTTTCTTTCTCCCTCAATCATGGCAGATGGTTTTGCCTGGTATATCAGTCTGGGTTGACATTTTGGTCGTTCAGTACTTGAAGTATGTCTCTCCAAGCTCTTCTTCCTTTTACTGTTTCCATTGAGAAGTCATTTTTTAATAGGTTTACCTTTAAAAGTGACTTGTCTTTTTACCCTTGAAGCTCTCAGCACCATTTCTATGTCTTGAATGTGGAGTGTTTTGACTATTATTTGTTGTGGCGATTTTCTATTTTGGTCATATCTGTTTGGGGAGCAGAATGTCTCTTGTATTCGGATGGGACTCTCATTCTTTAGATGAGGGAAGTTTTCATTTATGGTAGTTTGAAAAATTTCTCAGGTATTTTGGGATTCTTACTCTGGTAATCCATGAATGCGGATGTTAGGCTTCTTCAGGGTGTCCCATAACTCTTGAATATTTCTCTCAAGTATCTTTTTGGCTTTAACAACCTCTTTCATTGAGCTGGTTCATGCTGCCACCTTGTCTTCAAGATCTGAAATTCTATATTCTGCCTCAATAGGTCTATTGGTAAGACTCTCTGCTGAGTTCTGAGTTGATGATCACTTTTCTTTTCTTTGAATTTTAAACTCTGCCTGAGACTGTTTTAACTGCTCTACCTCTTTTTCTTTCTTGAACTGTTTTTCTCAACTCCTCCAGATGTCTGTTGTGTTCCTGTTCAAAGTGGTTGATGCGGATATTTAACTCCTCCCGGATTTCTTCTTTCATAGTATTGAACATGGTAATGATCATGTTTTGAAATTTGTTATCTTGGGCCTGGCTTTATTGGCTATTTTCTGTGAATTTTTTCTGGTTGGAGTCTGTCACTATGGGGTTAATTGTTTCATTAGGAGATTTGTTTTCTCAGGTTTTGTTTCTCATGAATCTACCCTTTGACTTGGGCATTGTTGTTTTGTCTCTTGAGTCTTTACAGTTTCTAAGTGTTTTGACTGAACTGATTTTAGTTGGTATAACTGCTCTTGGCAGTTATTACTTAGTGGTTGCCTTGGAGTGGTGCGTTGGTCTGTTGTTATTGTTATATCCAAGATGAGGCTATTTTAGATTGTAGTACATCAATTAAATCAGATTTAGTAGACAGGGTGTCTTACCTGGTCTGCGAGTGAGCATGCGTTCACAGAGGTGGAAGGGGAGGAGGGACTAAGGGTGATAGCGGCTTCACCTGGGACTGGGGCGTGGCCAGTAGTCCACCAAACCCTGGCCAGCTTTGGTGCTGTGCAGGCTGGATGGTGGGAGGGACTGGGAGGAGTGGGTGACCGGGGTTCTGGTGGGGAGTACCTGGGAAGCAGGGTGCCTTACCTGGACTGAGGTGAATGAGTGTGCATTCAGGGCCGTGGGGACGGGGGAGAGGGGGTTCAGGAGATCGGTGGCTTTACTGGCTGGTCCTTTGTTAATCCAAAGAAAATGAATCTTTAACTTTTATATCAAAATATAAAAAGATTAATGAATATTTTCACAGGTATACTCTCTCTACAAGTCAATGTCCTAATTAAGATAATACTATTTCACTTTTATTCTGATAAAAATTTCTGATTTTATTAAACTTCGGGCATACATAGAAATATGTTTCTCTTATCTTGTATATTATATTATTAGCATTTAGACCATTTGCATTATCAGTCTAGTGCAAGTTATTTAAATTGCTTATCACTGGACACCTCACAGTAGAAAGAATATTGATTCAGGACTCTGTGATCTGAACTCATCCAATAATCTATTTAGATTGGCTCCTTCAACTTAAATGAGTTACTGTCTTCCTACCTTTTATTCTGTGTTGTAATCATCGGAAAAGAAAGAAGCTGATTATGACTAGAACTTATAAGCAAGTATGATGGTCCATAGTGACATCTCCACATGATGTCACTATTAAGTCTTGGAAAAAGCAATCTTGCTTGAGCTGGGCAGTTTTGTGTAAATGAATATTCCTCAGAAAGACACTTTCCATGCTCTAATTAAATGGAGAATTCAAAGTGGTATGTAAGGAGCAGAATCCACTACTCTGGAGCTAAGACCCGGGTTAAATCTGAAGCCAACCTTTTCTGTAAACTTAGATCTCTCTGAACCTTGAACAGGCACCTAAAACTGTTTTCTCTCGAATGTAACTTATCATAAATTGCATGGTTCTATCATAGTATATCCATTAAAGCTGAAATCTTACTAAAGTTTTAGCATGGTATGTTTACAAAACTTTCGTTAACATGCTTTCACAACTTTTTTTTAACATTTTTTATTATTATTTCCACTCATACAAACTCCCTCCCTCCTCCTCCCCCTGACCCCTCTGCTCCCTCCCCTCACCCTTCCCTCCACATCCCCCAGTGCCTCCCCCCCAATCCCCGGAAAATCCTTTAATGGCTTTCACAACTTTTAGAACTTTTATATTATCTTTAAGAAAACGAACTATAGTAGAATGGCACCTCCTGTCATTAGTTTTCTTAACTGTGTCTTAAAACATTACCCATATCAATGAATGTATTTCTACAGGCATACCTGTTATATCTATTTACCAAAAATATGTACTTTATTTAGGTTTTTTTTTCAAATTTTCCTTGTTATAAGCATCATTGGAATGATCAACTTAGAACATATAGCATTTCACTGCTCAGTTCACCTGTCTGGCTTCGTCTGATTTGGGACTGTCACAGGGAGATGGTAGAAGTCTTTTCACGAGATCTTTATGAAACGAATATGAAAGCATAAGCATTGTTAATACTCAGTATTATATAAATCTTTCTTATTATTACTGGAATCAATAGCTGAGTTTTATAAATATATAGTTTTTTAGTATTTAAAACATTTTCATATTTCATGTGAGTCCCATAATACCCCCATCAAAGGAGTGGTATGATATACATTTTTCCCAGTTTAAACAGAGAGTCTTAGAGTAACTGAGGAAGATGAATTCACTCTATAAATTTACTGTAAGGAAACATTGTCAGAAACAAAGAATCCTATCATAAGTATGCATTTGTGAGCTGGATTCTAGTATAAATTGCAACCATGGAAAAGGAGCTGTACTTCTCTGAAACTTTCCTTTCAAAATGGGAATCAAATTATTCTAACATGGTGATATAAATAATCCCTCTCTTAACTGTCTCTTTAGCAAGATTGTTGTGAAATGATAAATGTAAAATCTCTACAAGTGAGCTTTAAGTTATGGAATCTGGACTCTAAAAGCTCTTGAACTGCTGATGTAAAGTGTTAGAGAGTCCTGTTGCTAGACCTTTATGGAGATTAAATTAAAAAAGCACATGCAGGGGCTAGAGAGATAGAGGCTTCACAAGCAGAAGGTCCTAAGTTTGGATTCCAGATCCCAAGTAAAAATGCCAGGCAAAAATGGTAGCAGCCTGTACTTCCAGTCATGGAAGAGAGAGCCTGGAAAACCCAGAGCAAATAAATAGAAGGTAGAAGCAATCCAGGATGATTCCTGAAGTCAGTGCCCCCTACACACATACACACGTAAAAATAAAAAACAAAATAAGCACATGCAAGATCAATGCTTCCTTGCTGTGTACTCAACAAAGTTTTCCATAAAAAATAATCAATATTTACTATGGAACCATGCGAAATGAAACTATATTTAATTACTCTAGAGAGCCCTGGGTTATAAATGAAATTGGTATTTTGTCAGTGGACAAAGGACTCTATAAAACCAATCTCATTTTAAAAATAAAATTAATATTTTTATCAATAAATCCAACATGCTGTAAAACCTTCTTGTCATACTAAATAACTTATTAGGTAATGCCTTCTTCCTTTTCAGATGAAGATCACTTAAAGATTCAACTTCATCTCTGACCATCTTGGAATATGCTCAATTTCATTTCCTGCAAGGTTTAATTTTTGTAAATCGTACCTATTTCCTGTTTCTTCAATTTTGCTGGGAACTAATGGGAAGAAAACAAAGAATAAATAATGTCCTTCTTCTGAAATTTTATACTAAAGAATCTTGGTTTCATTTGGGTCATTTTCCAGAACTATAATTCATCACCTTGTGTCATAAATGAGAACAAAGAAATTAAAAAACAAATTCACCAGAACAGCTAACTTGCCATCCCTTAATTACTGTGCCCAGAAATCCTACCCAATTTTGCCCATATTTCAAAGAGTGTATAAAACACAACTTAAGAGAAAAAGGAGAGATTTATTTAGCTTACAGTTCCAGAGTGGAGATATACCCCATTATGGCAGGAAAGGCCTAGAATATATGAAGAACTCAAAAAAGTAAATACCAGATAAACAATCTAACTAATAAATGAATTAAATAATTCTTAAATGAAGTGCAAATGGTCTATAAATCCTTAAAAACATGTTTGTCATTGTTGTGTGACTTCCTAGGGAGACAAGAACAAATATCTCTACAACCAACCTGGTGAGCCATTGAATTTATATGGGTTACTTATAGTGGACCGTGGGTAACTTCTGGAAAGCACATCACTGAAAGGCCTACTCCAAATGAGTGACATCTCACAAACACTGCATACCTGCAACTTCCCATGTAACATATACACAACTCCACTGAAGAATTTCTTCTTCCCTAGCAATTGCTTAACTGCTTGCAAAGCATTAGGAGAAGCCTTGTGATCCTGTAACATTCTAAACATCTGAGTCTTGCAAATTTCACAGAGTTCCTGAGCCTCATGGATTTACTTGGCTTCTAGAGTTGAATGAATTTCCCTCACTTCATTCCAAGAGAGAAGGATTTAATCTAAAAGACACAGTTTCAAAACGAGTATCCTTAGCTGTCAGGCATGTGCAATCAAAGCTAGATTAAGATTCCATTTTACTTCAAACAGAATGGCTGTCGTCAAGAAAGTGAAATGCTGGTGTAGAAAAAAGTATCACTTCTACACTGTTGCTTTGAATTAAGTGCAGTCACTAAGGAATGCCCATCAATGGCATGATATCTGTAAGTTGCAAAATAAATCACCATGAAACAGGTGACCACCAGTGTAATAGTGGCATGAGTTATCAAGGAAACAACCAATAGCCTTCTGAATGGATTCAAGACCCACTTGTCAGAATGGTACACATCCCTGTTACTATAAACTAGAACAAGAACCTAAAAAGAGGGGAGGAAATAGATCAATAGGGAAGGCAGCCAATAAACCTATAGATAAGAAGACAGTACATTAAAGTGCTCTGTAGGCAGCTATTATTTACCTGTAGAATGGGAACTCACAACGGAAACCTTTGGGTCTAAAGCTGGATGAGTGAAGGGAAATGCACATATCAGTGGGGTGGCCTGAAGAGAGGTAACTTGATAGACCTCGGAGGGCCTGAGCTCCTGATAAGAGGCAGGGTCCATAGAAGCATACAGGCAGAAGGGTGGGAGGGAGTAAGAAGGAATGGTAAGGAAAGGGAGGAGATGGGAGGGAGAAGAAGGGAGGGAAGCTAGGATAAATACTCAATATGCTTGTAAAAGTAGAAAAAAAACAAAAAATAGAACTGCCACATGATCCAGCTATACCAATTGTGGGGAGGGGGTACTCAAAGGAATCAAAGTCAGCATTTATGAGACACTGCACATCTATGTGGGTTGCAGCACTATTCACAATAAACCATTTGTGGATTCAGTCTAGATGCTCAACACTAGATGGATGGATAAAGAAAATGCAGGAAGTAGACATGATGGAGTTGTATTGTGCCACAAAGAACACAATTATGCAGTAAAATAGATAGAACTGGAGTTCATATTAAATGATGTATGCCAGTCTCTGGAAAACAAAATTTGTGTTTTTTCCAACATGTGGAATCTAGATACATTTTTAATAGACATGAAAGTAGAAGGGGACTATTTAGGGTGGAAAAAGTGAACTGGGGAAGGAGAAGATCTTCGATATGAGAGGGTAGCAGGGGAATACATGCATAAAGTGCTTTACATACATGTATGAAAATCTCAAATTTATTATCCCATACAATTAATATATGCTAATGAAATAGTGTGGAGTTGAGCATAGTATCATACAGCTGTGATTCCTGCTACACGGGATGGCAAGGCAGGAGTACTGCAAGTTCAAGGCCTGCTTGGGCTACATCACCAGTTCAAAGCTTGGTTGACCAACCCAGCAACGTCCTGCTTCAAAATAAAAATAATAAAAATAGCAGTGAATGTAGTTCTGTGGTTGAGCTCTTGCCTAGCCTGTGAAAGGTCCTAGTTCTAATACTCTGCACTGAAAACAGTAGTTGCTATGGTTGAAAAACATTCAGCTAACACTCCTTGTACAATTTTTCTTCCTCCTATTTGTCACAAGGTTTGGGGAAAAAACACGTAAAAAGTTTCAGCATCTGAGAAGGCCAACTCTTTATATCTTAAATTACACAAATACTGATACCAGTGTGACATTTGACCAGAGAGTGTTTGACTCCAAATCTTTGTCAGTGTGTGTTTGTTTCCCTCTTGGTGATAAATGTGAGTTCATGAGTGTGAAAGGGAACAAAACAAATGGCATAAGTTGTCCTTTCATGCCCAAAAGGTTGGGACCTGTATAAGAGTCCCACATTACATATGCCTGTGACAGGAAGGTTTGTTGTTTAAATTTTTTTCTTTAGTGTCTTTATATGTGAAATGTTTCTTTATAATCTGGATGTATAGTTGGCACACTGATCTCTTTTATGTATATGGATGAAATGCACCATACCATATTCTTAGGTGAGCACACTAGATGATGTGAGATAAATTTGCATTTGTAAATAATAGAAAGTGTTAAATGAAGAATCTGTTTCTGATTTAAGTACAGTATAAGGAGTATTAATGGCTGAATGAAACAGATTTTAAAAATCTGAATAAAACATCAAAGTGAAAATCTTTGGTGACATTAGTAGAAAATTAAATTAGTCAATAGGTGGGATCATTCCCAAATTGCATGATGAATATTAGGAATAAATAGTTTAGAAAAACTTCATATAATATTAAGAGTGTGGGAGTTGATTCTGCTCTTTTAAAATGTTTAGGGAAGTGACAAGAAAACAATTTGAATGTTTGTTTTCCTAGACTATAAATTATAACACTTCGATTCTCTAAAATACTTTTTCTCCATATATATGAAAATATAAACAAAAATCTCAGTATCATCTCTTATTACAAACAGCATTTTGTCTTTTATATTAGAAGTAAAGACAATAAATGACATTGTGCTATTCATCAAGAAATATTTTCCACCTTAGCATCTGAGTAGAGACTTTAGAGACTTCAGTCTTTTTTCAGAAAATTCTTCTTACAAATTATTTCAAGGAAGAAAAGGAAAGTGGAGTCGATGAGGATGTATAAGTGTCATAGTGTTTGATGGTGACTTATGAGCACCTACCTGAGTTCAGATCTCTATCAGCCACTTAAAAAACTGGTGCAAGTGGACCCAGTGCTTGGGATGAGAACTAGACAGAAAAATCCCTAGCCAGCCAGTCTAGCTAAATCGGCATGTTTCAAAAAAGGTTGGGAAGAAATTGAAGATACCCAACATCAAACAACCCTGTGGCTTCCACTTATGTGCACACACACATATGTGCATACACACACAAACACCTACATACACACATAGCAAATTCTCAGAAAGAAATCGATGAAGATTTAGGTTAGGAAAAAGCCTCGGTTTTGGTCATTATATTAGTGTCATTATATTACCATTTTGTGCTAGCAAGTTTAGTTGACTTGATCCTATTTAAACTCTATCAGCTGAACACTGCTACTTGTCTTCCCATTGACTGCCCAATGGCCAATTCAGCCTTGGCCAGAGACAGTATCTGTGGGGCTGAATGCACACTAGAAGAAAAAAAAGTCTTAATAAGATCAAGGTGTATGGTTTCTGTCCTATTGAAAAAAAGGTACTCAATATTACTTTCTCCCTAAAATATCTTCAGTAGCTCTGCTAGAATTCAATACCACGTTTGTAAACATTCAGTTCTTAATATTGTGACATGAAAATAAAAAAGAAGCAGGTAGTTACATCAGACATTTTAATTAACCCAACATTCATTCTTACTTTCTATCTCTTCTAAACCATATATTGTCTGGTTTCTCTTTCATATAGATACAGCAAAGACCCAGGTCTCTTAATGAAATGTAGAATGCCATGAGTTTTTCAGGAATGCTACGTAAGGAGAGTTGATTCCTAAGAAGCAATGACTGATATCCCCACATCTACCTTGGACTCCAGAGAATTATGATAGATACCAAGAGCCAGAATAGCGGACACAATAGTAGTAATCCTGCCTTTGACAACATGTAACCCCGCATCGTTGGCTCTAGACCAATGACTACTGGATGTCCCTCTCTTGGCAGGGAAATAACTACTTATCTCATTGGAACAACCATTATTTCACCTATCCGCTATATATAGTAGAAACTTATTCTAGTTAATATTAATTCATACTAAGAGTTTTTATTGGCTGTAGAAAGTAAAGTATTTGAGCAGGAGTTTATCAGATGCATTTGGTTTGCTACTATCAATTTCAACTTTGTTTTTACAACTTTTACCTCTGTCCTTTCTGCATAGACCTTTATTTTATTGTTTATTGTTTTTGTTTTATTTTTAATGTTACTTTTTCTAATTTAATAGTATTTGAACTTTTCATCCATCTTTTAAATATTGTACTTGTTTTCTTTAATTGCACAATCACTGCATCAACCTAGATTTGTAAAAGACTTAACAACACTTCTGTATAAAGAATGCACAGTTTTTTCTTCTCATTTTCATACTTCTCCCACCACAGGAAGTAGATAACTGTGCTGAATGCACCAAGTCACCAAAGAGGCAGATGATCCAGGGGTTAAGTATTGAGCAGCTATGTACCTCACTGACTCCTCCAAATTTATGAACAAGCTTCTCCATAATAATTTTGACATTTTTTAAAACTTTTGTGTGTGTGTGCGTGAGTGTGTGTGTGTCAAAGGGCATTGTGTGTCCCTGTGAAGGACCAAGGGTGACTTCGGGAATCATCCTGGATTGCTTGTACCTCCTTTTTGCTTTGCTCTGGGATTTCCCAGATTCCGCCCACTGGGGGCAGGAAGTGCATGCCATTTCTGCCTAGCCTATTTTTATGTGGGACCCTGGATTTTCTGCTTGTGAGGCAGAGTCTTAACCCCTGAGCCATCTCTCCAGCCCCATTTTGACATTTTTTTTTTGGACAAGAATGCTCCTGTGGGACTATTTCAGCTAATTATAATTTCTCCTGGATGTTTTCAAATTTAAAAATTAATTTAGACTTTCATATGCTTCACATTTTTAAAACCTAAATTTGTAATATGAGTTAAATTTCACTTTTTATTTATAACTAACTTTGATATCCAGCTTTTAAAATTAGAAAGTTTGATATTTGAGGACTTATAGAGTCTGGCCTCTCTCTAGGAAGCTAGTGAGAGTGGATGGTGAAAGTAGGAAACAATAAAAGTCAGTTTGTGGTTCTCTGGAGATAGAACAAGTGTTATTTGCAATCTGGGTGGGCAGATACAAAGGATCTTCTAGTTTATGAATAAAGAATGGTTAAGATTTAGAAATATAAACCTCACCTTAAAGAGATAGTATAATTTCTATGGTATAGAAAAAAAGGTGGGAAGGAAGGATGGAACATAAATGGAAGAAAGATAAGGGCCAGAGTTCAAGGTGACAACATTTTACAAGTATCACATATCCAATTCTTACAAAGACATTAGTTTGAAAAATAAAATTCCAGTCCCGTGACTACTGGATATTGCTGCTAAACATTATTCAAAAATGTGCTGCAAACTGCCATTAACACATTGTCCTATGGCATTTTTCTCTGAACAAACAGCCACTATTTTGCCCAGACTACTAAGATGCTCCCTCAGAGACAGAAGACTGGGGAAGGCTAGAATGCATATGCCCACACATGTGCTGTATACATGCCCGCCCGTGTGCCCTCACACGTGAGGTCTGGGAGGGGCCCCAGAGTATGTAAACTGAGGAAGATTAGCTGGAGGGGGTGTTCCATTTGGGCAACCTTGAAGTAGACATCAACCATTGGGTGCTCCCTGCTCCTGTAAACAACCATCATCCCTACTCCAAGTCCAATAAACTTGTTTCATCAAGTCAGAGCTTGGAGTAATCATTACTTCCATTTGTCATGGAACTCTTATCTAGGGTAGAAAGATGGCTGTGTGGTGTCCCCTCAGGAAAAGTATTCACAGAAAACATATGAAAATAGAAGCATTTCTAAATTAAGGCTAAATCTAACTTTTCTTTAAAATGATAAATCATAAAAATGTATGCAAGAAAATTCCTTAGTATACATATAATTTTACCATTTTTTCAATAAATTTAAGTTTTTATCACATCTTAAGAGTTGTCTCATATTGATAATGTCCAGTCTCCAACAAAAAAATTGTTAAGATATGCAAAGAGATTTGAACCTGTGGTTCATGCAAAGGAGAAAATCAGTATAAACAGTGCCCAAGTGAACTTAGACTCTGGACTCCCTAGAGACAGACTTTAGAATAGATGCTATAAATATAACTAAGGAACTAAAGGAGATCATGTCTAAAGAACTAAAAATAAGTATAAAAATTATGCCTCACCAAATAAAGAGTATCAATGAAGAGCCAGAGATTACAAGGAAGAACCAAACAGAAATCTTGGAGTAAAAAAGAAAATTTTAGCAGAGGCACTCAGCAATATATTTGAGCATGAAGAGAAAGAAACAGCAAGCTTGAAGAAGAAACTGTGGAGATTGACCATTCAAAGGAGCAAAGAATATTATCATTCTTGTTATAATGAACAGTCTATATGTAAGCAATCTCATATAACATCAATGTACCTGTATATACATAAAAATTACACCAACATAGGTGTAAATTGAGTTTCAGATGGAGAGGAGAACGGGAATATAAAATGCTTGAAGAAATAATGGTCAAAACTTCCAATTGTTATGAAAGACATTAATTTACACATCCAAAAAGCTCAATGAAAGCCATACCTGAATACATCATCGTAAAACTGTTAAATCAATGACAAAGAGAGAACCTTTTAAATAGCAAGTTACAGTGTTACAGTATATCCTCTGAATGTAGCTCAAAGGTAGATTTTTCTATAGTGTTGTAGGTGCGATCTTTAAGCAAATGATTGGTCTTGTGTTTGGAGGGAAGTGGGTGGCTAGTTGATGTTCTTATTTTCATTTTTGACAACTGCTGCATTTCTAAGAGAGAATCTCAGGTCTAGTAGAAACTTTGATGGTCACTTAACTTTCCTGGTACCATAAGTTGGCCTCAGCCCTCAAGCTAGAGCCCAAGTGTCCACACCTGGCTTGCAGGGATCCTGGTGACTAGGTCCCTCCCGGCTGTCTTGTGTTTACCTTTCCGTTCTTCATTGCTTTTGAAGTCACCGCGACATGAATGTGGGTGTAAGGTGCCTTCATAAAAGTTATCCTTTTAGAAAAAAATACCTGCTCTAAGATACCAGTTATTTCAGCATTATATGATATTCCCCAAACATCCATGGTTTTACAAATACTGCTTATAAGTATTCTCGTAAGCATGTGGCACAAGCAAACAGATGTCTTTTCATTTAGGGCGTAATTGTCACCAGTGCCGAGTGGCGTGCCCTTCCCCGCTCTTGTTTCATTTCCCGAAAACGATGACAAAACTACTCTGTTTGCTTTCACTGAACCCATCTTTTGCAATCTGGCTTAATCATTTTACAGATTTCCCTTTGAAATAAATGAGCCAGGTTGTCAAACAGCCATGGAAGATTTTTCGATACATGAGTGACATGTAAAAGAGATACTTTTAGTAAACGGATATGTAAAAATGCTTCTTTCTGCTCCAAGTCTTCCCTAATAAATTCAGGATTTTAGCAGTGGTAAACAGAACCTTATTCATTCAAAGTGAGGAATAGCAGCATGACCATGAGTGTCTGATTTCTAGAAAAGAGTGGGACAGCAAATGGCCAGGCACTAGCGAAGGCAGGCAACCTTTATTAAATTCCGTGAATCACACACAGCACATGAAAGATATCAAACTATTAGGAGGTCGGTAGGGCTCAGGGGTTAAAGCCTCTGCCTCACAAGTAAAAAGACCTGAGTTCAAATCTTAGATCTCACATAAAAATGCCAGGCAGAAATGGCAGTGACCTGGAGGGTGGAGCCTGGGAAAGCCCAGAGCAAAGCAATAAGAAGGTTGAGCGATCCAGAATGATTCTTGATATCACCCCGGGACTCTACAGTCACAAACACTTAACTGCCCTCTTGTACACACACACACACACACACACACACACACACACACACATACGCACACACACAAGAGGAAGGTTTGTTGGGAAGAAGGTTGGGAAGTGGGAGAAGTGGGGTTGAGGTAGGGTAGCCTGATGTGGGGTGATATGATAAAAATTCATTGTACACGTGTGCTGTCAAAGAATTTCAGAAACACCCTTCCCCGAAAAATATGTTGGACTTCTCTCTTTCTTATTTGCTCCTTTTTTCAATGTGCGTGTGTGTTTCAGAGGATATTGTATGCCCCTGTGGAGGACCAAAGGTGACTTCAGAAATCATCCTGGATTGCTTCCACCTCCTTATTGCTTCACTCTGGGATTTCCCAGGCTCCGCCCACCAGAGCTGGAAATGCAAATCACCACCATTTCCGCCTGGTGTTTTTACATGGGCCTTGAGATCTGAACTGAGGCCCTTCTGCTTGCGAGGCACAATCTTAACCCCTGAGCCATCTCTCCAGCTACCATCACAACCAACCCCTTTCTTTTTCAGGTAGGGTTTCACGTATTCCAAGTTGGTCTCAAACTTGTTACATAACCGAGAATGTTCCTCCGCCTCCAACTCCAAGTGCTAGGGTTACAGATATGTGCCACCATGTCTCATTTTTCCCAATTTTTAAAAACTTTATTACTTAAAAAATTTAAAATAGAAGTAGACTTTACCCAAAAAAAATTGCGCAGGAAACAAAATTCCCAAACCATAAATGGAAATACACCATCATAGAGCATTTTACAACATACAAAGATAGAGATACAAAAGACCCCACACGGTCCAAAACTCCTACTAAAACCACAGTTCCAAGCTATGAGGACCACAGCATCACATTAGTCTTCCGACAGAGTAGACAACATTCATCAACCAACTATGTGCAATGGCCTCATTTTTATGCATTTCTGGGGTGTTGAAACCAAGGGTTCATGCAATCTAGGTAGTAACTGTCCAGCTGAATTACATTTCCAGCCCCTGGAATCTCCTTGCTTCTTGGGAATACAATGCATAGTATATAATAAAGTAGAAAATAATACTAATAAAAGGCTGAGGTAAATAAGTTTTCTAATAAATAAAGCATCATAAAAATAAATTTAAAGTATTTTTACTTTTTTAATGTTGTATACATGAATATAGTGACTTTATGTTTTCAACCCTTAGTCTCAAATCCTGTTTCCCCTCCTTTTCCCCTTAAGAACCCTTTCTTCATCTCCCCTGCCAGACTCCCTATTTTCAAATCTTTTTGCTTGTGCGGCCCACTGTGTTTCATCTAGTCTGTGATGACTTATGCCTGACCTGATTCATCCTACATCAGTGGATATACCACTGAGGAAAGCATCCTCCTTTACTTCCCCATCAACATTAGTCCTCATCAATCTCTCAGAGAGGTATGGAGTTTCCTGAGATCTTGCCTGATGTTATAGCGAGATATTGATAAGATAGTTCCTGTGCAATTCTTATGTACGTATACATATCTGCCATGAAATCTTTTATATCACAACTACGTCATATTCAGGAGACAATACATTTTACTTAATTTTGTTAGTTACAAGAACAAATGGTTGTAGGAAATTCTATTCATCTTTATAATTCTTATATTGAATATATGAATTTGTAAATTGAAATTATTGAAAACGTCACTGAAAGACATGAAGCTTTTTTCTATTTTTGCGTGTGCATGTGTGTGTGTGTGTGTGTGTATGAGTGTATGCATGTGTGTGGATGCACATGTGTATGCAGTTGTGTGTTGGGTGTGTGTGCGTGTTTGTACGTGTGATGTGTAGGCCAAAGATTGATATGATATGTCATCTTCAATCACTCTTTTACCTTATTCCTTGTGTTAAGTTTTCTCAGTCAAACCCAGAGATCACTGAAAAGACTAATCTAGTTGACTTTTTTTCTGGGATCCTCTGTCTCTGCTTTCAAGGCTGGAGTTACAGGTGGACTGCTCTACCACCCAGCATTTGCATGGGTTCTGGGGACCTGAACTCCATTCTTCTGGCTTGTGAACAAGTGCCTTAACCCTGGTGTCATTTCCCCTAGCCCAAGACATTAGTATTCTAAAGTGAAGATATTAGGGCTAGGGAGATGGCTCATCACTGAAGTGCTTGCCATTTGAGCTTGAGATCTGGAGTTCAGAACTCCAGAGTCCTCATAAATGTGTAAATGCCCAGTGGCTGTGGTAGGCACCTATGATTCTAGTTCTGGGAAGGCAAACACAGAGGATCCCTAGTCAGACCAGCATGCGGGTGAGCCCAGGGTTTGATCGAGAGACTCCAACTCAAGGAATGGTAGAGAGTGATCAAGGAAGACTCCTGATAGCAAATATTGTCCTTTACATGTGCATATACCTCTACATACATGTGCCCACACACACATGAGCATGCATTCACACATGCACAAACACAACTCATTCACACACATGAGACCCTGTCTCAGCAAGAGAGGAGAGAACTGACTCCCAAAAGTTGTCCTGTAACCTCCACTTGCACTGTAGCACATGCTTACTACACATACACACACACACACACACACACACACACACACACACACACACACAAAATATGCATGTGCACACACTAATAATAAAATAAAAAACAAATAAGGATATTTTATGTCTGAATGCATGCAAGTTCTAGATGAGCAATATATGGATTAATAGATACTGAAGATCTGCATTTCAGTATTCGGTTGGCGAGAGAATGTTACCAGTATCTTCACAGAATCTCTTCTCCAGCTAATAGCACTCAGTTTCTTCTCTAGACAGGATGGAGCAAAGAACGTGTCCTTGGATGCTGCCCACCCTCCTTGCTGTTCTAAATTATCCTTGGTGCCAACAATGCCTCCACCCAAGTCTATCCTTACAGGGGCCTGTTTAATTAAGATCTTTGTGCAGTTCAGACCCCTGGACACCAAATCCAGGTGAGCCTGTTAGTATCAGAAGTAAGTAGCACCTAGCAGAGACAGGCTAAAATTGACAGGATGTCAGTGCAAATGAACTGGTATAGAGAAGAAGCAAGAGGCCATAAGACTCCTGGCATCTAGCACTGAGCCTTTTTTCATGGTGCCAAATCTCCATCTCACAGTCCTGTCATTTGTCATCATAAAAAGAAATCCTCATGGGTATCAATTCAAATGAAATACCTCTTGTCTTCAGTCCTAGGCAGCAAGAGATGTTTAGTTCTGATTTCAACTTTCTAACTTAGAGAGATCTCTTTCTCTCACATTAATCATTAACCAGAGAGCTAATTTACCCAAATTCTTCAAGCCGAGTTTATTTAAAAGGAATGTGTCTTTGAGAGGGCTCCGTCCACTTCCAGCCATGGACTTGTGGGGAATACTTTGCCTTTTCCTCTTCCTGGGGAAAAGTTATGGACAGGAACAAACGTAAGTAAAACAAACCATCTTTATCTTACCATGTATGTTAGTGCAGATCTAAAAAGATCATTAATTTGAAAATAACTGTTTTCTGAAAACACCAGATGGAGAGTCGCTTTGAATGAGACAGTCCTGGAAGCATTTCAGCCTGGGGAATGACAGCACTATGACATGCTTATGAGATTGCTATTTATAAAATTTTACACGTGGTTATTCAAGTTCCTATTCAAAAAAAGCAAGATAACAAATGTTCTTAACCATTGTCATGTATTGCTATTTGTTACTTCATTTTCTTTGTGTTCTTTCTCTTGCTACCGTAAAATCAGAGTTATTGGTAAGCTAATCCAATTGTAATTTGAAAATCGGTGTTTGCAATTATGTCTACATTTATGAGCTAATTCTACACAATTTTTAGTATTATCAAAGTCTTGCACATTTTTAACAGTGATCTTGTATCTAGAAATAATGTATTTTCAAAAGTTAATTTTCATTATCTAATGGAGCTCAGCCTGGTGACTCTCTTTTCCTTTTGTTGAATGGAGGAGCCTCCCCTTAGTACCCAGACAAGTTTCAGTCCTCCTACCCCAGATTCCTGAGTTATCTGGATTCTAGGCTTATGCTAGCATGCCTGCCCGTGAATAAGTCCAGACAGAAATGGCTGGCCAAAGGTCAGAAACAGAAAGCAGCACTTTTGTAAAGGTGTTCTGTTTACCACTAAAATTTTTTTTTATTTTGTCCTACATGTACACATAAAAATACAAAGTATATTTAGGATGTAATAGGTTTGTAGCACTTTCCCATGTCTAGACTGAAGTTCTGTTACACAGCCATGATTACCCATTACCCTGGGTACTTTTAATTTTTGAGACAAGCAGCTGAAGCTCAGAGAGATGGAGATGAACTTCACTAATGTGAATTAGTGGCAGAATTAATGCCAGAACCTGGGGTCCTATGATTGTTGTCCAGGGATATTCTGAATCTTTTCTACTATACTGCATTGGCCCTTAATATAAAAGTATCTTTTCACTTTGTCAGAAAAATGGAGGAAGTATGCCATTTATAACATGGTAGCTAATCACTTTAATCGATCAATTGATTGGTTGGTTGATTGATTCAGCAAATATTTTTGAGCAGTGCATTAGCTGGTTTTATTGTCATGACAAAATGACCTGATATAAATAACTTAGGGGAGGAAGGATTTATTTTGTTCATGTTCCAGAAGTTTCGGTCCATCATGGCAGAGAGGGCATGGCAGAACTCAGAAGTTCACATAATGTCAGCTAGGAAGGAGCAAAAGAGAGAAGAAGAATAGGGAGAGGGAGAGATAGATAGAGAGAGAGCACATTACTACCCTTTTTTTTTCCCCTCTTTTCCCTCTTCATGACTCTCCATTTATGGAATAGTACCATCCATATCTAGGGCAGATCTTTTCTCCCGAAATAATCATCTTGAAATGCACACGAAGTTACCACCAGATGTATGCTTCACTGGTCTCCTCCATACTTGTTAATCCAATGAAGATGACACTCAATATCAACCATTGTAAGCACCTATCATAAATAGGTACTGAGGATGAGAAAAGACAATTCTTACAGCTTGTATTTTAATGAGGTGAGCAAATAATGAATGAATGAGCCTTGTATTCTAATGAGGTGAGCAAATAATGAATGAATGAGCCAATACAAAAGTAAGGACATGTAGTTTTAGAATCATGAAGAAAAAAATAAAGGACAGTAAGAAGATGAGGAAATCCAGGGGTATTATATACTCAAAAGTAAGGAAGACTTCTCTTATGGAGTTGACGCTGGAACAGAGATGGAAGGAAGTGAGGGGGCAAGCCATGAAAATATGGGGGGGGCATGATAGGAAACAAAGTAGTATTTCTCTTTCTCTCTCTCTCTCTCTCACTCTCAGTTGAAGAGTCTGATCATCTACGGTTATGAAATTCTTCTTCACATACATAGTTACTGATATACAAACACTTATATGAAGGACGATACCACAGCCAACTTTTAAGGACTTTTAAATATTAAATATTTGAAACTGAACCACTCCCACAACATAGACTACTGAAAGTATTGCTAAACTGAACAATGGAAGATCTCTAAGAATACTAAGATTAAGACAGCTACTTGCTCCGCTCTAGACTTTTAGTTAATATGTTTATTTGAGGACAGGTGTTAAAGTATTAATTTAATTAATAAGTTGGGGATAGCAAGTTCAAGATCAATGTTTAAATCTTACCTTACAAGTTTTATATACCTGGACAAATTCATAGCAGTTGTTCATCTTAAAATGAGAGCAATGTCGAGACCCCCATTACAAGTGGTTGTAGCAACACAATGAGTGTTATATACACAAAATGCTTAAAATGGTGCTTATCACATAGTATGCTCCCAGTAAGTATGTCTTATGACCAATTCTCATTTTCTGTGGAAATGAGAATTAAGCCTGTGCATCAAATGATGGAAGTCTGAAGAGTCCTCAATAGACCTATAAGGAAGTCCAAATTAGCTATGTGAGAGAACTTCAAGGTGTCCTAAAGGACTTTTTTGCTAACAAACCAATCACATTGTCACTTGCTGATTTTACACATGTTCTAGTAGTAGCAAGAGTTTGCAATAATTCTCAGGGTGGTACAAGATTAGGTATACCTCTAGTCTGCTGGTATACTTGAATAGCCTTTATGCTCTTTAGGACCGACACACATTTTTTGTGCAATGACATATGCGTATCTCACCACTTAAATTATATCACAAATTTACATGTCATCCTTGCTCAGGGGCCATGCTAGTCTTCTCTATATCGTTCCAATTTTAGTAGATTGCTGCTGAAGTGAGCACTCAAATTGAAACTGTCTAACTGAATTATTACCAATCTGGTTTCTGTTTCTGTCTTCACTTATTAAGACAATGTGAACACCATATACTTTAAAATTTGCATTTCAGAAGCTTAGAATCACTTTCAAAAATGTAACTGAGAGAATGGCTTGGTGGTTAAATAATGTGTGCAAATTTGATCTCGGTGATACACAGAATAACTGAGATAGATCTGAATATGAAGCCATATCTCCTTCACCTGGGAGCCAGCTTAACCTCTGGTCATGTGTAAGAGAGGAACAATATGTCAAGCTAAAGTATTGATTTCTAATGAAGATTTAAAAGAATTCTATGAAAGTGCTGGTACATCCAGTACTGGAAGGCAGAGCCTGGGAAACCCCAGAGCAAAGCCTCCACAGACATACACATTGCCCTCTTATATACTCCTCCCCATACATATCTACCCATATATCCATACATGGTAAGGAAGGAAGGAAGGAAGGAAGGAAGGAAGGAAGGAAGGAAGGAAGGAAGGAAGGAAGGAGGAAGGAAGGGAGGTAGGGAGGGAGGGACGGACGGAGGGACGGACGGAGGGACGGACGGAGGGACGGACGGAGGGACGGACGGACGGACGGACGGATGGACGACGGAGGGAAGGAGAGGAGGAGGGAGAGAGAGAGGGGAGGAGAGAGAGCGAGGAAAGAGAGAGAGAGAAGAGAAAGAAGAGAGAGAAAGAAAGAAAGAAAGAAAGAAAGAAAGAAAGAAAGAAAGAAAGAAAGAAAGAAAGAAAGAAAGAAAGAAAGAAAGAAAGAAAGAAAGAAAGAAAGAGAGAGAGAGAAAATTATAGTATCTGGCATATGATCATTCGTTTCCTGTTCTTTTTGCTTCATGGGCTGCTGCAACCATTATCATTATTTTAGCCCTTCAAGGATTTTCATTACTACCTCCATGTACAGACACATTGTCTCAGCTCATGAATATTCTATTGTTGCCCTTAACTACTAGTATACCATAATATTTCTGAGATCACTTCCTTTTAACTAATTTGGCCATTGTCTCTGGTTTAGTGACTGTACCATAGTCCCTCAGTCAGCAGATGGCAGCGTAGGCATTCACTCTCACTCCTCTGTTGACTTTTTTCTAAATTGAGGAAGTACAAGTGACTCACATGCTCCACTCAACACCACAGAGTCCCCTTTGGGTGCTGATTCCCAGGGAGCGATGACTATCACTTTCCTACATGTAAACCAGACTTCTAGCTCTGGTTCTGAGGTCTTAATTCCAATCTATTTTGTCCTGGAAATTCTGCATTTGTTATAACGGTAAATTTGACTTCCAGAAAAAATTGTTCTGTGTTGTAATATTTTAAGTTGAATCTCTAATGAGAGAAAAAGATATCAGAAGAATAAGAAAGTATACAGTTTGAATGTAGCAAAACTTTTCTTTGAATGTTTCAACAGATACGTCATTTCAGCACCAAAAGTCTTCCGTGTCGGTGCATCTGAAAACATTGTGATTCAAGCTTATGGATACACCGAAGCATTTGACGCAACGCTCTCTATCAAAAGTTATCCTGACAAAAAAATTAGCTACTCTTTTGGCTTTGTTAACCTATCACCAGAAAATAAATTCCAAAACTCTGCTGTGTTAACAGTACGTATTTATCCTTCATTTTCTTCATCTGTGTTTGATAACATTGGTGCAATTTCCACAGCACTTTATCTACTGAGCTCCCCAATCCCAGTGAAAAACATTTGTGAGGAGTAGTTTAATTTAATTCATGGTGATTTTATTGAAAATTTTGACATCTATGTTCATCAAAGAGATTGACCTATCATAATCCCTTTTGTTGTTCTTACCTGGTTTTCATATCAGGGTAATATTGGCACTGTAAAATGATTTTGGTAGCATCCCTTTTCTTGATATTTCAGGAATAGTTTGAGGAGTGTTAGATATTCTTTAGAGCTATTATTCAGCAGTTAATCCATGGGCTTTATCTAGTTGGGAATCTGTTTGTTACTCTTTGAATCACATCAGTTTAAGTTGTGTATAACTTCTTGGTTTAATGCTATCAGGTCATAGGTGAAACATATCTGTTTTTTCTTGATTTTCCAAGCTTGCTGAAATATAGATTTTCAAAGTACACCCTAAAGATTCTCTGAATTTCATGGTACCTGTTCTAATGTTTTTCTTTTCATTTCTTTTTATTAATGTTGGAAGGTCTTTTCTTTCTTTTTCTGGGTCTTCTGGTTAGTTTGTCAGTCTTCTTTCATAGATTGTGTATATTCTGTTCACACTTGCCTAGTATTATTTTATTGTTACTATTCTCCAAATGTTCTAATTCATCTACCTTGTCTTCAAGTCGTGATATTCTGATTTCCACTTGATTCATTTCAATGATGAGGTTTTCCAATGAATATTTTATTTGGGCTATTAAGGCTTTCGTTTCTGAAATTTCATTTTAATATTGCTTCTTTCACATTCTGTAATGACATCCTTGTTTCATTTGTATTCTCTCTGGATTCATTCAAAAGTCTATACCTTCTGATTTTGTTGGATATTGTTATATAATCATCCTTTTGAATTCTTTGTCTGGGATGTTCATTTTTATTGGACCCCATTTTACTGTACATTGGTAATATTGAAAGGAATCATATTGCCTTGGTTCTTCATATTCTTCTGTTTCTATGATATGATTTGAGCATGTGAACTTAGGTTTTTGATTTTTTTTTGATCACCTATATTCTTTCAGTTAAGTTATTTGAAATGTTCAAGTGGAACTGGGTTGTAGTAGGATTAAAGTGTCATTCCACTCTGTTAGACTCAGGGTATAACTCAACAGCAACCTCAACCTTCATGATCCAGTCACCAAGCATGCTTTCTAGAACTGCTCTGAGAGTAGAATCTAACTGATAAAGCAACCACAGTTGATCGATAGACCTGCTATAGAATTATCCATTCAGCTATAATAGTTTATAACTGGAATCAAGGAACAAGGATAGAATGCTGTATACTAAAATATCATCTATTAAGAGTAGGAATGGAATAAAAATAAAATAGTAAGACTAATGATTAGTATTAATTAAGGCAACAGAGAAAAATAGAAGAAGGAAAAGTAATTGGAAGGGTGGAACAGTAAATAAGGGAGCAGATGAAGTAGATCCAATAAAAGACAGAAAGAAAAGAAAAAGGGGTAAGGAAATGCAAAGGAATATGAGCATTCAGGAGACTGAGACAGAAATTCCCAGCCCCAGGTCAACCCATGGCCTTTAAAAGAACCTATCAAAAAAAAATAATAATAACAGAGCAATACAGGACAAAACAGTAAACAAAATTAAAATTAGATGTTAAATTATGTAGTATCTATGACTTCATTTGCCATGGAACAGGTAAAGACAGCTGCTATGAAATCACTTCTGTTTACACGGGTCCAGAGAACTCCTTCGAGCTTTCTCACCTGTGCATAAGTACAAATGGTCTGTGGGAGGCCATTGACATGTGAAGGTGCAGAGCACCAATGATGAGAATCTTCTGAACCTTTTATTCATTAAAGAGGGCATATATATATATATATATAGATATATATCAAGTTTGAAAAATAAGAATCTAAGTAGATCCTAACTAAACATAGGATCTAAACGGGTACCAACTCAACAATTAAAGACTTGAGCTCTGGGCTCAGTTGTGAAGAATTGGGAGTTGAACTGAGCCCTGGGCAAGCCTGCAGGATATTGTCCAATGGAGGGAGGACCCAGCCCATGGTGGGTGGGACTAGGCCCTGAGCAGTTGAATGAATGGAGGGAGCTGGTTAAGGAAGTTGACTTCTTTCCGTTTACTTGGTCAGATATGTCTGGCAAGGCAAGAGTGTCCCTTTCTTGACTGTTATGTGGACATGGTATGGCCAGTTCCCTCAGATCCTGGTGTTGGTTGGTATGAGCTCTCCTGTCAAGCTCAACAAGGAACTGTAACCAAAAATAGTAAGCCAAACTAGAACTCCTTGTTCCCTTAAGTCATTTAGTCATGAATTTAGTGGCAACAATGTAGGCTAGCTGCAACATTGTCCATGATGAATGTCCTAATCTCCTAATTGAATACTTGTAGCTATCAGATTTAGCAAAATTAAAATTCATTTCCAAAAGTGTTAGTTTCTACTGACATTTTTATCTGACATCATGCAAGATATATACTAGCCTCTGTGTCTGTTTGCCTCTGTGTCTGTAAGCCAATCAAATATAACTGAAAACTAATACTAAAAACTTAATAGAAATTCCCCAGTCATGCTAGTCATATTGCAAGTGCTTAAACAGTATGTGTGACTAGTAGCTACCATACTGGACAGCATAGCTGCAGGACACGTCCACCACAGAAAGTTCTATTGAACAGTGTTTAGGTGACTGATGGAGAAAGTCAACAAAAATGGGATAATCATAAACATAATCATAACATTGCAAAGTATCTTTTATTTTTTTATTGCTTATTCAATTGTGCATGTGTGCGTGCGTGCATGCATGTGTTTTTGTGTGTGTGTGTGTCTACCACGGGCGAATTCGGGAGCCACCATCAACCACCTCCACCTCCTCCTTGTTTACTCTGCCCCCGGATTCACAGGCTCCGTCCTACCAGGACCAGAAACTCAGGATGCCCCCTCTTGGCGTCTATACGTGGGGTCCAGGATCCGAATTCAGGACCTTCTGCCTGCAAGGCAGAGGCTTAACCCCTGAGTCACCTCTCCAGCCCCAGCAAAGTATCTTTTATAGCCAATTTTTTGTCATACTACAGCCTCAAGACCACTGACTAGAGTGTGGAATCTTATTCATACATGTTAAAATTTGATGAATCATATTTATTCTGTAGTTTCTTCTTTTTTGTGGTCAGGTATTCAGATGTATGTGTAGTGATGCATGCATAAATGTATATGTTTATTTTACATTTGAATTGGCACACATATGTGTGCAGGTGTAGGTACATGGTGCACTTGAATGTGTGTGCATGTAGAAGCCCAAGGGTGATATTGGGAATCATCTTTAATCACTTTTCTATCTTATTGTTGGAAGCTCAAAGACCTAATTAAGCCCAGAGCACATCATCAGCACTAGTCTGCTTAGCCAGCTTGTTGTAAGGATTCCCAGGCTCTGCCTTCCAGGGTTAGAATTACAGACAGACTGCCACACCCACCTGGCACTTTTATATGGGATCTGGGAATCTGAACTCAGGTCCTTTCACTTCCAAGGCAAGGAACTGTAACCATTGAGCCATCTGCCCCAGTTATGTAATTTACTTTTTTAAAATAGAGAAAGAACTTAAGGACACTTGTAAAGTGACTGAGTTACAGAAAACCTATACATTTTCATCACATTTTTCAAATTCCTACAATATTCTCGCATGCAGAATTTCACAGCAGTTACTTTTAGTGATTAACTCTGATTCCTGTTTTCGAAGCCTAACTTTCTAGAACCACTTTTATCAATGTGTGTTAATACATTAAAGTCCCAACTCCCAGGGCTGGAAAGGTGGCTCAGGGGTTAAGCCTCTGCCTTGCAGGCAGAAGGTTCTGAGTTCGGATCCTGGACCCCACGTATAGACGCCAAGAGGGGGCAGCCTGCGTTTCTGGTCCTGGTAGGGCGGAGCCTGTGAATCCCGGGGAGGAGTAAACAAGGAGGAGGTAGAGGCGGTCCATGGTGGTTCCTGAATTCACCTGTGGTTCTACACACACACACACACACACACACACACACACACACACACACACACACAATTGAATAAATAAAAGTAAATAAATAAAGTCCCAACTCCCCAATACGAGTAATTACATACTGGAACTGGAATGCGTGTGTCTATTTCATGGGAGTACAAGTATGTGATGTAATTCCAAGTGTCCACACCATCACTTAGGAGAGAATGAAGAACATGGATTAGTCCAGAAACTGGTAAGTAAAAGTTTCTTGTAAGCTTCTATAGTAGCAGTTCTGTTAAATATACAAATAATTTAGAAAACATGGAACCAAAAAGATTTCCAGTTTCTTAAGTCTAAATTTTCCTCATGGCAATGAAGAATTTTCAGCAAAATTATTTATGCTTCTGGTTCTTATATCACTTTTGTTTGTCTAGCTAGTTGGTTGGTTGGTTGATTTGTCAGTTGGATGGTTGGTTTTTTGTTTTGTTGTTGTTGTTGTTTTGTTTTGAAACAGGTTCTCCTTAACCGGCTTTGAACTTGTGATCCTCTTGCTTCAACTTCCAGAGTGCTGGACTGTACCACTTTTTAAATTATACAATGCACACAATCATCTGTGGTTCTGATGCACTTCAAGTGGATTTTAGAAAATCCGCATTCTTCATAATCTTTGAATTGTAATCCTGTCCATTAACATTTTCTGTTACAGATACAACCCAAACAATTGTCTGGAGGACAAAGTTCAACTTCACATGTGTATTTGGAAGTTGTATCAAAGCATTTTTCAAAGCAGAAAAAAATTTCAGTCACCTTCGACAATGGATTTCTCTTCATCCATACAGACAAGCCTGTTTACACTCCGCAGCAGTCGGGTAGAGTGCAAGATACTTTTTTCTTTGGAGGACATTAAACACAACAATGTAGAACTTATTGATTATAGAAGTTGAACAGAGACAGTTTTTCATCAAGCAAGCATAAAAACTCAATTTCAAATGATTTTTACACTTTTAGATATTTTAACTTCTTATCTACAGAGATATTTCTAAATATATTAAAAATCAATAATTCTATGCACTATCACTTATTTCCAAATAGAAAAATAATTTTAAACATTGTAAAATCTTGTTAGAATTTACTCATTAAAAATAGAAAACTTCAGTATAAATACAATTTTGACAAGAGGAAAACAATTTATTATAGGATCATATTCATTTAAAAATATGCATAGACTTTGTAAATCCCCAAGCAGGGAAAATACATTCAACCCGAGGGAATCAGATGTTTCAACAGAGAATAAACTTGATTAAAGAAATGCATAAAAAAGAAAGAAATGCGTAGACATTAATTTTCAAAGGCCATTTACCTAAGAAAGCATTGTGAAAAGAAGGGAAGAATAGCCAGTTCAGACCCTATGGTTGAAGAAGGCTTGGATTCCACAGAATAGGTTGATGGCCATTCATTGTGCCTGTGCATAATTCAGACTCTTCAAATCCTATATCATTCTTGCCATCATTGACTTTTGAGTCCATCAAAGATGGAATTATGAGAGATAAGTGCATGAAAGGAGCAAGCTATGAGGTTTTCTTAATAGTATTGTTGGGGAAAGATGACGGGAGGTAAGCACATTCCATTAAAAACTTTACATAATCCAGTTGGGTTGTTTTAATGATATCAATAAGAAGGTAGAACGGATCTGATCTATTACCATTTCAAAGGGTACACCTGAAAGATTGGCTCAAGCTGGAAAAGTCATTACTCCTAGCATAGATAAAATGTCATTGCCAAAACAGTATCATCTCTTGCCTGCAAGAAGATCATTTAATTTAAGAAAAAGGCAATAAATATAGACTATGTCTAAAATGGTTATTCTTAACTATTACTGTGAGAGAATACCCAAAGTCAAATAACTTAAGGCAGAAAGGGAGATTTATTCAGTTCCAGAGGGGAGAAACAGTCTTTCATGGCTAAGGCAACATGGCTGGTGGCTGAAGCTGGAGGCAGCTAAGTCACTGCAAACATCCAGTAGGCTAATGGGTGATGACTGAAGGCTGGAGGATTCCTGGAGAGTCTCTCTTCTTCTGAGTCTTCTGTTCTGTGGTTCCTTTTATCTGGTCAGCTACTGGGAGGTGCCAATCAGATCTAGGGAGGTTCCAATAAGATGTGGGGCTGGTCTTCATGTTGTAAATATATTGATCTGAATAATCTCTTCAAGTGGTCTGACGCTGATCTTAGTTAATGCCAGGTGTGTCAAGCTGACACCCAAGATTAACTATCACAATGCCCATAAAGTGTGGGTTTTTTCAGCTTAATCACATCTAAAAATAAGTATAACCTCACTCTTGTCCTCCTCTTATGTAGTGGGTTGTTCTACCGCTTTATTTCCAATAAGTATGTACTATAGTTCCCATATATTCTAATCATAGAGAAAAATAAAAGATTCCTCTAAATTAGTCTTCTCTGCCAATAAGAAGAATGGTTTTTTTAACTAAACGATCTTCTCACAGCTAAGAGATGATACTGTTTTGGCAATGGCATTTTATCTGTGCTAGCAGCAATATTTTCTCGAGTTTTCCTGCCTGAGCCAATCTTATCAGATGCACCTGCTGAAATGGTAGTAGAGCAGACCTGTCCTACCTTCTTACTGACATCATTAAAACAACCAAAAACATTACGCAAATAAAGTGGTTTAAAGCAGGTTCTGATGCCGTGCTTGGTGGGTTCAAATCCCACGTTGGGCCGAGGCGATGACGGTATGTTAGATTTGTACAGTCCCCCTTTCTTCAGCTGTTTAAAAAAAAAAAAGATAATACAACTTTACCTCCAAGAGTTGTATGAATTAAGTGAATTCATTTGGCCAAACACTTCAAATAGAACCTTGCCCCTACTAAGAACTAGAAAAGTATTTTCCACATTCTAGTTGGTTAAATTTTAAACATCCACAGCACCAATCTGAAGACCCTTGAAGGATATTGAATTCAAGCATCTTTAGGATAAGGCTTATATCTCCAAAGCCATGTAAGCTAAGGGTTTCAGAATATTGGGCCAAATCCATCAGTTCTGATCGACCCGTGTCCCATCTCTTTCTCAGCTTCCCTACCTACCATGCTATGGTATGGTCAGCTATGGATTGCAGCCACGCTGACCCCAGTTCAGTTGGCTCCCCATCATTTCCTCATGCAATTGGAGGTCTGAACAATGTGCCGTTCCTTCTGCCACGTTCGCTTTTGCCCTTCCTGTGCCTTGGTAACTCCTACATGGGTAACTGCCCCATGTCATCACAGAACCCTGTGAAAGGCAGCCTGCCCCGCCCTCCCCACTGTTTCCAATATTCCCTCCCTACTCCCAGAAAGTCAGGCAGGCGTCCTTAGCAGCACCTTGCACGCTGGAAGTTGACATGTAATTATGCAAATTATGTCTAATCCCTTTCCCTCCCTCCATTAGAAGATACCCATTTCTGATTTGTTACACTACTGTATCTCAGTGCTTAGCAAAATGATTGGCATATAAAATGCATTTACCATTTTTAAAACAAGTACTAATCGCTAACTTTGGTAGGAAAAAAACATTATCAACTTTATCTCTTATGTGCCATTGTTATGAAGGCAGGATTAATATAATTCAAATACAAACTAGGTCCGATACTAGATAAAGGTAGTCATAGAAATGATAATAAACATTTATTGGTTGTTTATTTTGTATCAAGTTATGAAAATGCTTTGTCTTCTTTAGTTCTCATTACCACATTATGAGAAACTACTAGTTTCAACTTCCTCTCTTTATCATGAAGTTAGGCAGAGGGATAGAGTTTCTTCTACTCAAGGTTGCATTAGAATATGGAAGAGGCAGTTTTGACCTCCAGGACGGGTAATACTGACTTATGTGAAGTGCTGCCAACAGTTTCCAAGTGAAGTGCCTGGACCAAGAGAATTTAGGTGGGAGACAGTATGGGAGGAAGGAGAGAGCAGAATGTGGACGCCTCGGCCATCATACTGATTGTACCTTGGGGTCTTAGTAACATTGGTTTTAATGAATCTTCTTCATAGAGCTTTACACAGTACTGACCCTCTAACAAAACACTGGGTTCATGGTGCCAGTTCTGTTCTATTATGTGGGTAAAGTTTTCATCATGAAAAGATTTGGGCATCAGCAAAACCCTAGAGTAATGACACTGTGCCACTGGGAGGAATTAGATCCATGTGCATCAAATGGTTCAGCTTTGGGCACAAAAGTAAATAAATGCCTTTGTTTAGAAACCAGAGTCTTTTCACTGATTGGAAGAAATGGAAGAAAACTAACAGCACTTGGAACTTGTCTTTATACTTCTAGCAAAGAGGGATCTGTTTTAGGGTTGCATCACATTCAAAATAAAGCAAATACATATTTAGGAAAGAAATAATAAACAAACCATACAATATCAAACTGACTTTTGCACTAAGAGCTAATTTGAGGCCTTGCTGGGATTTGTGAGCAGAAGTGTGTATCCTTTCAGAATCACACATCCAATTTTCCATTAAATGTTCATCTAATAAAAGGCATTTAGTGTTTTCATCTAAGCATATGGTAGATGTCACTATATTGCTACTGTGAAATTCTTGAAAGGCAGTTACAGACGTAAGTAATTTTGTACTATGATATGCTCCCAAAAGTTGCATGCAAGATTATTTAAAACAGAAATACACTCTACATTCATTAGAAGTAGCTCCTATAAGGTATACAAGAACATTCTCATTAAAATGAAGAATCTTTAATAATGTACATTTGTTAATTTTTTCTTCCTTTTATATATATGCATATATACATATATTTGTCTATGCTTTGTTATTTAGTCCTGTAATTGGAACTAATTTCATTAAGGATAATTGAAAAATCAAAATTCTAGAGATCTGTTGACACAAGCCTACCATCCCAACTACTGGAGTGGAGGAAGGGGCTGAGGCAGGAGGATTACCATTTTAAAGTTAAAACGTAAAATAAATGAGAAAACAAAATCTTGTGTTAGCAGAGTTTTTGATGATGTCACTTATTTTTACAGTTAAAGTTAGAGTCTACTCATTGAATGATGACTTGAAGCCAGCCAAAAGACAAACTGTTTTAACTTTCATAGTAAGTATTTCATTTATTTAAATAATACTTCAACTAGTTTTTTAAGGATTCTATCACTCATAAGCCTGTCCTCACATACTAAACTATTAAATGTTGCACAAATGGTTATTTGCACCTAGTATGAATATAGCATCATAGATTTATACCTCTACAATGACATGCACAAAGCTCATAAAAACTAAACATTTACAAGGGTGAGGATTTGGAATTGAACCATTTAAGTATCCTTGGTGATTTCTTTCACAAATTAATTGAATTTCTTATAGTACAAAATTTTGACTTGTTTAACTTATACTAAAAATATTATAACCCATGGTATTTTTGAGTAGTGTAGAGTTTACTAAGTAATGTATTACCATATAGGAAATTTTTGCTAAAGTGCTAATTCAGTATTATCAACCATTGACCAGATATGACATACATAGCACATGTTGTGAAATAAAGTTCCATGGTCTTACCCAGCTGATAAGTTTGTAACAAACTTCCACACTTGAGATGCTTTTGTGGAGAAATAAATACCACAATTTGTCATAACTGATTACTTTTTAACAGTAGTTACATTAGAAATGATTTTTCCATAGGCTATGCTCCATATCCAAAATTAATTTTTGACAAAATTATCACATACAAAAAAAGTATGTAACAGATAGCAAGGCCATGATAGACTATATACCAGAGTAAGAGGCAATGTTTTCCTCCTGAAATGGAATAGGTGAAGGAAACCTTGGGCTGTCTCTTTTTTTTCTTACACATATGTATTTTGTGTGTGTCCATATGCATGTGTGTTGCATACACGTGTATGTGCTCACCACAGCAGATGCATAGAGATCAGAGGCACCTATGTAGACTCAGTTCTCCAAACACCTTTATGCAAGTCTGGAGGTTGAACTCAGGTTTGCATGGCAAGAGCTGAACCACCTTGCCTGGGTCTTAATAAACCTATGAGGTTTGTTTGTTGTTTTTTTCAACATGGAAAACTATCTTTGATGGTTAGCATGCCAATCTGGCATTTAAGAGCCAACCCTCTAGGCACACCTGAGGAGGGTTCTTTAGATAGAGTTGGCTTTGTGCATGCCTGTGAGGAATTGTCTTGATTGTGTTAGTGGGCGCAACCACTCTCTCGGCAGGTGGTCTGATAATGTATAAAGTTTGGAAAAAGTGAGGTGAGTGCTATCAAGCAAGCATGCATGCACCCATGCATTCATTCTTCACTCTCTTTTTTGCTGTGGATGTGATATGGTTAGTCGCCTAACGTTCTCGCCACTGTGATCTCCACCCCCCCCCATGATGGATTATAGCCTGAAATTGTGAACTAATTAAATTCATTTCCCCCTAAGTTGCTTTTGTCGACTAATTTATCACAGCAACTGGAAAATAAACTAAACACTAAGGAATAGGATGAGTTGATCTATGGGCAAAAAGGAAATGAAAATAGTATAGACACAAATGAACACAGTAAATAATTGGCCCATTGATAGAAAATCTGCAGGAGAAGCAAGCACAGGAATATCTGGACCTATTCCAGTTATACTTCTGCTGCTATGACAAAATACTCTGGCTCCAAGCAAATTAGAGTTTATCATTTGACTTATGGTTCAATAGAGAATGGAGGGAGGAATGCATGTGGCCAAACCAGAAGATCAGCACTCCTGACAGCAGCCATCAATCAAGAGAGAAGGAGCAGAGAGGGGATGAAGTGGGGTTTTCAAACCTCAAGGCCAAATTTGATTGGCATGCTTCCTCCAGCAAAACTACACCTCCTAAAGCTTCTATGCCACCTCCAGAGCAGCATCACCAGCTGAGGACTAAGTCATGAAGCTACGGGAGACAGTTCACATTCAAATCGCGACAGCACCAATGATCGGACTTCTATTGGGGGAAAAGGGAGGAAAAGACACATTCTTTATCCCACATTACTGTAATTAAACTTGACTGAAACAGAACTCTGGCACCACATACAGAAAGATGGAAGCCAGTCATCTGGTATGAGTACTTCCCCAGCCACAGAGGGATAAGGAAGATGATTCCAGAGCCTTAGGAAATCAGGATGTAAAATTAATGAATGCCAGGAAACAGTCACCTTGTATTGTCACGAATGACGATGGAAAGATATTTAACTGTGTCACTCTTGTTCAAAATAAGCTTTCAAAAAGACCTGAGTTTATAACTCAAGAAAGCAATAATTTAGACTCCAATCATGAATTTTAGTCATGATACATGGTGTTAAGTTTAAACTAAGGCTAAACAGGACCTCTGTGTGTGATTCAAAGAAAGTCGAAATTTGCTATCCTTCTCATCCTAATAAATGGGCATTTATGATGAAGATTTATAAAAACTTTTCAATTGTGTTTAGCCATTTTGAGGGTTGTGTCACCTAAATGGCTATAACTGTGTATTTATCAAAAATCTGGCTAAAAAATAGGTTTGGGGAAACTTCAAATGAAAATTTTAAAAATTATATTTTGGGGTGATGTATCAATTAAAGCACTTGCCACACAAGCAAAAGGACCAAAAGTTCAGATATTCAGATCCCACATAGAATGCTACGTGGGCTTAACAAACCTCTTGTGATTCAGGCTTCATAAGACTGAAATTGGCTAGCCAGAGTAGCACCATTGGGGAGTTCTGGGTTTGATAAGAGACCCAGCTTCAAGAAATAAGCTAGAAGAGCAATCAAGGGTGATTTCTAGTATCTGTCTTGGGCCCCCACACTCATACAGACTCATATGTGTTTCCCATACATGCAAACACACATGCACACACACACACACACACACACACACACACACACACACACACACATACACAACCCCCTACACCCATGTGAAAGTGGGAAAAGAATGAAATAAAAATGACATTCTGATACTTACCAAGTTTGCCAGAATCACATCTGACTTATTAAGACATCAAGGTTATATTGGTTTTTATCCTTTATATATTATCATGCTTTCTTCTTCTTTTTGGAGACTGAGTCTCATTATATAGCAGACCTGGAATGTTCTAGGCAGCCCAGGCTGGCCTCAAATTCACAATCTTCCTTCCTCATCTTCCTAAGTCTGGGATTACAGATGTGTACCATCGTGCCAACCTTTTTCTCTTAATTGTGCAACTAAGCCAGAGGCCTTTGTGGCTAATGAGGAAAGAGGAGGAAGTTTGTAAAAAAACAAAACAAAGAGGGACACGGGTTAAGACCAAACTTACTTGCCTTCCATAATAATTTAGTTGCATTTTGGCTTTCATATTTAATTTGAAGGCATAGGTGTTTGTTACCAATTTTTGTATAGAATGAAGAGTGTGCAGTCTACAAAGATTTAAATATGTTTCTGTGTGTGCTTAGAGTTTGAATATGCTCCCCTGAAGTTCGTGTGTTAAACCTTGGTTCCCAACATGGGAGCACTGGGAAGTGGGATCCAGGGAAGGTGTTTTGGTCGTGGGGGCTTAGTACTTATAGGTTCTCATAGGTTTGTGTTCTTGTGGTAGTCTTTAGACCTCCAAAGCAGATTATCGGCATTTGCGTAGACTTGCGCTTTTACGTCTTAAGATGAAGGACAATCCCTTCCCCTTAATGCCATCATCATCTTCTTAGACTTCCTAGTCCCCAAAGCTGTGAGCCTAAATAAATTTCCATTACTTAGATTTCCATTCTCAGATACTGCTATGCTTTGTACCACCAAAGACAATTTAACAATGGATGTCTGCTTTTATTTACAGGATCCTGAAGGATCAGAAGTTGATATGATGGAAGAAAATGATTATACTGGAATTATCTCTTTTCCTGACTTCAAGATTCCATCAAATCCTAAGTATGCAAAAATCTTTGCTAATAAATTTTATCTGAAAGCACAACTGCAACTTTTGGTTGGGAGACAAATACGTAGTCAAATAGGGCCACCTAGTGTTCGCAGGGTGCCACAAATGTGAACATGCCAAATCGTCTAAGTCTAGTAAGAGGTTAAGCTAGTCCTGATACAGAGAACAAAATTCTTTATTATGAGAAGGGAGCATCTTTTCAGCTAGTCAGAAAGCCACCTCAACAGGAACCCGGGAGGTCATGATCTGCTTGGCCACAAAGTACAATCTGTCTGAATCATCCATTCTCTTTATCTACAGAAATAAATCTTGCCCATTCTCTCCACCTACAGAAATACAAATTGGGAAGATAGTCCCTGGGTTCTTCTGCACCAAAAACCATCAACTCTTGCCTCAGAAGGAATCAAATAAGTCCATCTCAAAGACAGATGGAGTCCCATTCTTTGTTCTTTGTGTTATGAAATAGGGTCCTCAGTTGCTTTTGTCTTGCATGGACTATTGGGGGAGGGGCATGTTTTTAGCACATCTTCCATTTGGTCCCACAGGGAAGGATCTTGGACCTTGCTCCTCCGACAGTACTGCTGTGGTACATATTTAGCGAAAACATTGCTGTGTATTTAGATCACAACAGGAGGCGGAGATGGGAGCTGGAACAGGAGCCCCATCACCCCTAGCTTTCCTGGAACTGAAAGTAGAGCAGTGTAAATAAGATAAGAGCGGGGGCTTACCCCTGGCTGTGATGTAACATCCCTCAAACTCTTCCTTCCCTAGTCTCATTTCCTCTTTAAAAGAGAGTTGGCCGTTGAATCATTGTACTGAAATGTTACTACAATTTTCTATTGAGATAGGCCGATTTGAAGAATTTGGATTTTTTTTTTAATTGTGTACTTTCTTGGCCATGTTGTGTTCTCAATAGCACAAAACTGAAGACATTGTTGTTACTGTCATCTCATCTCAAATTTCATCTTGTGCTCTTTGCCCCGTGGCAGTTGTGCTTCGCCCAGGGGAGTCCAGCATCAGTACTTTCCCACCCAGTTCCTGTGCCCTTGCTTATTGTTACACCTCAGCATTAAGAGGCACTTAATTACTATTTCCTAAATTAACTGATGATAATTATAATATACATGATATTGACAATTGACTGCATAACCTATCTGCAAGATGGGAATTTTTCTTATTTTACAAATGAGCGCTAATTTGGTTACATCTAATTTGGTTAACAAATGGAAAAGGAAGAATTTAAATTCTGCAGGATGATTATTCTATGAAGATTGTGACTCCTATTTTTCTCATTTTTTTAAACCTCTAGTACATAATCTCTTACTCAGTAAATATTTCACATTGAATATTAACTAAGCTGGTTCATTTTCCTCTTTAGACGAACCATACTTTGTTTTCAACTGTCATTTATTATGTGCGGTGTAAATTTTATTATCTTCATAGGCTCAAACTATATGTATTCCATATTTCTAGAGACATTCTTATGGATCTTCTAATATATTGTATATTTTACTATTCTGTTTGCACAGTTAAATTCCAGGATTAAGTAAATCCTTAAGTTATCATCAGCTCTTGATCAAATGTGATGGCTAAATTAAGATAAAATACCTGGAAACATCACAATATATTAAAAAGCTCCTTAATAAATCCTTTCTATAATCAAAAGAAAATGCTCATATATTTCTGTTTATTGCCTAAAAATCTCTCACAAGTATTTGCTTCTTTTTTTTTAACAAAAATTGTTTTACTTCTGTATGTATTCTCATATCTTTAAAACAGAAATGTATTAGTTCCTACAAATTGTTAATGACACCCAAACTTTTAAATATTTTGCTTCACAGATATGGTTTGTGGACAATTAAAGCTAAGTATAAAGAAGACTTTTCAACAACTGAAACTGCATACTTCGAAATTAAAGAATATGGTAATCTCTGATCACTAAAAGTTTATTCTTAAAAATGTTAATGTTTTGATTGGCAGCAATTCTTCACAGTAATGCACCTGATACAAATCACTCCCAGATGGACAGCAGGTGAACCTGCTGGTTGGGGTAAAGGAGGGGGGGGTGAGGTGCTTGTTTCAATTCCAGCTTGTTAGGCAGTGAGGAAGCCCATCTTCCTCTCTGGACTCCCATTCCTCATGATAGAGCTGGAAGAGATGTGGCGTTCTTAGGTGCAGAACTTATTGAGAACCTTTCTGAAATTCATTACAATTTAAAAAAAAAAGATCAATTAGAGATGAGACGAGTGGAACCTAGCAGGACAATTAAAGGATTCATCTAGGGCTTACATTAGCGATAAAACAAAATCAATTGGGTTTCCTTGGCACAATGCTGATTTTCCCCTTGCCTCACAAATCGCTTATATATTACTCCGGAGACTTTGCATGTTCACATTCTGAAATCAATCATATTGATAGACAATTAATACAGAAAAAAGTGGACTTTGCATTTCTTATATCACTGGGGTATTATGTGCTTTATCTTCTGCCTGAAGCCTTTTTGTAAAGGAGTGTAAGTGTGTGTGTGTGTGTGAGTGTGTGTGTGTGGTGGGCGTATCTGTGTGTGTACAAGAAGACATCTGCGTGCACTTGTGTGCCTGTGGAAGTCCAAGAATAACATCAGGGATCATCCTGGATTGCTCTACCTCCTTATTGCTTTTTCCCAGGGGTTCCTAGGCTCTACCTTCCAGGGCCAGAAGTGCCTTTAACCCCTGAGCCATCTTTCAGCCCTCTACAGTATTCCTTTTAGAGGGAAATATATATACTTATTTTGAGTTGGTCTCTGTCTGGATCCTTTTCATCCAGTCTTGGCATCACTGGCCTACAGCACTGATGGCTTTGAGCCTGATGCCCCATCTGCCTCCAATACCTGCCCTTCCCTCCATGCACACTCAGCTCCACTCAGGTCTGTTTAAAAACCATGTGCTCAGTCAGAGATAACAATGTGGTCCAGAGACGCGGCACAGATGGGCCCCCTGGATGTTCAGCTGTGCAATTACTCGCTTACTTCTATCTCACTTCTTTGATTGTAAACTCATCAAGAACAGAGTTTGTGTCCATTTTGTTCACTGGTATATCTGTGTTGATAGACTTAGGCCTGCTATTTGACAAATAGATACTTGATAGAGGGTGAAATATTTTCCTGCACTTCATATCCTGGAGAGAATACACTTGCCTTTAATGGCATAGAAATAGCCATTAAAGAATGTTGTTCTTTTATGTCCAGACTTTGCTGTTTAGAAAACATATAAGCCATTTCTGAAGCCAATTGTCTCACTGACTCTGAAAGCCAGTCTTTGTCCTGCAATGTCAGGTTTGCCCAGTCACCCAACCTTCAATGACCAGGCTATTAGAATTACCATGCATGCACCCCAAAATGCCATCTGAATTAGAATTCATAAGCCCCAATCTATAAAGAGAAGATATACCATCTCAACAGATTAGACTGCTTTCTCTTAGGCATTAAAATATGCAATAGGAAAAAATTGGAATTGCTCTAAGTTTAATCTTTTCCTTGATGCTCTTTTTCATACCAAATCTCTAATGCCTTCTTTCAGTGGCGTGCATGCTTTATGCCAGCACTTTGACACTGGCTTTTATCAACCAGACAGTTTAATACACATTCATCGAATAGATATTACATTTGAGAATTACAAGGTTAAGAGAGGGAAATGTACAAATAAAAATAAGGAATGTCCTTGATTTGTTTTTAAAGAACTCTTCTAGTGAAGAAAATAATCTTTTGCCTCTAATAAGTGTTACAATCCAAATATAGACTATGTGATTTTGGTGTATCAAGACTGGATTGTCTTGATGAGTGAGATGTTGATGATGGTGATGATGAAGGTGCTGTGCTTATATCATTACTTATCTGACTAGGAATTGGCTGCCTGTGTGCTTCAAAGGCTCCTCTAATTGGTAACACTGTCTCTTTGTTTCTATTTTCAGTCTTGCCACATTTTTCCATTTCAATAGAACCAGAAAGTAATTTCATTGGCTACAAAAACTTCAAGAACTTTGAAATCACAATAAGTGCAAGGTAAGAACATTGCTTTTTTTTTTTTCCCTTCAGATTAGGCAACTAAATGGAGTGTCCACTGAGGTTGGTGATAGTTGGCCTTAGTGCACTCAGCAAGTTAGTGTAATTTAGTGTAGATTGCCTTGACTTTGGGGATGGACCTACTGAGGACACAGCATGCTATCTGCGTACCCTGATTTTGGCTTCAGTGGTTATTCACCAAAGGGGGAAAAAGTCCCAAGATTGAAGTTCAATGTGTATGTTTAGAAACCAGCAGGACTTATAATGACTTAGGATATTGAAACTGGAACTTAAGCTTCCACTTCTCACCTCGTGTTTTAGTGACTTAGTCAGTCAGTGAGAACTTTAAAACTTGATGACTTAAAACCACAACCATTTGAAAGCCCGCTGGGCTTGCCTAGGCATCTGAAGTCCGTGGCCCACGGCCCATCAGAAGAATGTTCTAGCTAGGTTTTGTTTGCAAAAGTTCATCATGGTGGGGAAGACATAGCAGAGTTCATGAAGATGGGCGTATGTAGCTGACAGTCCCCACACCTGACAAACCTGGAAGCAGAGAGAAGACGGGAAACAGGTAGGTCTGGGCTGTAAACCTCAAGGTCTATTTCCAAAAGGCCCACTTCACAGTGGCTTGACAACGTCCCCCAAAAATACTCCTAGCTGGAGACTGGCTGTTAAGTACATGAGCACATATTGCATCCAAATCATAGCATTTTCCCCCTACCCCCCCCCCAGACTCACAGATATCTAATAATGAATAATGCGCTCAATCTAACAGTCTTTAACAATACCAGTGTTGTTCGGAAGTCAGAAGTTCAAGTCTCTTCTGAGACTCAACATAGTAACCTGTACTAGTAAAATAATCAAAAGCCAGGCTGCAGACTTCCAATATATTGTGGCACAGAATAAACATGATTGCAAAAGGAAGGAGTGGGGGCGGAGCAAGGAAAGAGCAGAAGTGAAATCTTGATCAAACCCCAGCAGGGCAAACCCCCTGTCTCCATGTCCAGCATCTCTTCTCTTGGCGACATCATCTACACTTAAGATACCTTTGGCAACTTGACAATTGTGGGCTTGAGCTCTGCGCACAGTTGTGAAGAATTGGTAGTTGAGTTAAGCCCTAGACAAACCTGCAAGAGTTTGTCTAGTTAACGGGAAGGGCCCAGCCCATGGTGGGTGGAGCTGGCCCTTTGACAAGTGAATAAGAAGGAGGAAGCCAGTTAAGGAAGTTGGCATCCGTTGATATACTTGTCCAGACATGCTGAACCTAAGAGAGACATAAGGATTGTCTCTCTCTCTCTCAGTAGCTATGTGAATATGGTGTAGCCAATTCCCTTGAACCTTAGTGTTGGTGTGGGCTCTCCTGCCAAGCTGGACAAGGAAATGTAACCAGATGATTGTAAGCCAAAATAAACCCCTTTTTCCTTAAGCCCTGTAGTCATGAATTTATCAACAACAACACAGGCAAGCTGTTACAGGATTCCACTGGCCCCGAGCAAATAGCTCACTGCGTGGGTCCGTGAGCCTCTGGATTTGAACCACTTGGTGCTTACAGCTTTCCTTGACAAACTTTCCACATTTCTGACACCTCCAAAACCCTGGATCTCTATTGTCACTTACGCCCAACCTTCACGGCTTCACACACAGCCTGCTCAGGGGCTGTAACCTCTACACATTATCTGACTTCAGCAACATTCGAGAACCTTGGCTCACACCTCCACGACCATGAGTACCACCTGGATAATGCCAAATTCCGCTGCTGGCTCAAGATGTAGCCTGGCTCCCTTTCACGGTTGCAACGGTGTTCAGGATCCTTTGTGGCCACACTTAAGAAATACTTCTTGAGGCTGACTTTGTTACTGCTGTTTATTTGCTTTTATTTTTTGTAGGGCTTTTGTTTCACACAGAAATTTCTGCAGTGGAATTCTCAGTTCAGGATCCTCTCAAATGAATTCACTTTTTATTTTTATTTTTTCCAAATATGTGTGTGTGTGTGTGCGTGCACACAGGTATACTTGAATATGTTTGCCTATGGAGGACCAAGGATGATATCAGGAATCATTCTCCATCATTCATCTACCTTATTGTTGTGAGCCTAAGTCTCCAATTAAACCCAGAACATACCATCGGGCTTAGTCTGGCTAACCAGCTTGCTCTGGGAACTCTGAGACTCCACCTTCCAGGGCTAGAATTACAGGCAGAGGACTATAACCACCAGGCATTATTACAAGGGATCTGGGGATCAGAACTCAGGGCCTTTTGCTTAATTGTAAGACAAAGGCTTTGACCACTGAGCCATTGTCTCAACCCAAGTTTATAATGCTGGAACCTTCAGTGAGTGAGGTCTTGTCTTTTTATTGCTCAGTATGAGATACAAAGCTTAATGGCACTAAGGCCTCCAGCAACTGCTGCCGCTTTGTAAGCTCTCACTCAATCTACTCTGTCTGGAACATTCACACTCTTTTCATGCCCACTTTTCTTTTTTTTTAATACATTTTTATTATTATTTCAGCTCATACAAACTTAATAGGTACACCAGTTCCCTCCCTCCCTCCTCCTCCCCCCTGAACCCCCTGCTCCCTCTCCCCTCATCCCTCCCTCCCCATCCCCCCCGTGCCTCCTGCCCCAATTCCAGAGTCCTTTCTTGTGCATGCCTGACTCTCCTCTGGGCCCTCCTCTCTGATGACGTACAAGGACCCAGTGGCATTTCCCTGAACCCTTTCCTGTGTTTCCCTTAAGCATAGGAACACTATTGTGGCTGTCAATCCCTTGCCTCCAAGGATCTTGGTGCCTTTAGCAGATGCTAGACTTTGTGAGGTCAATAGTGTGTTGGACATTGCGCTGGGCATGCAAAGTCCAATTATGATTGCTTCAGCCCTAACTTGTGTGGAGTATCTTGCAAATCATTGCTCCTCCCATTCTTTTGCTCTTACACTCTTACTGCCCTGCCCGCTCTTCCACAAATGTCCCTGAGCTTCAGGATGGGGAGAGATTAGTCTGGCCTAGTTCTACGTGGTTGATATAGAGTCTCTGAAGTTCTGGATAGTGGTTTGTTGATTTTCTTTTGCAGTTTTGTTGCTGCAATGCCCTTCACTCCATCGTGATGGGCACTGTATGTCACCCCTTGGCCAGAGACAGAAAGCTGTTAAACTGGAGTCTTATTATAAGAGCACATTCAAGGGTAGATGTAATACTTATACCAAAAGTGGAATCGCAGGGTCATATTCTTGCCCACTTTTCTATCCAGTGGTAGAAGTATGTGGCAGCTGGTGACATTCATCCTAGTCAGGAAGCAGAGAGAGGAACAGTGGTGCCTAGCTGCTTCACAACAGATCACGCAAGAGAAAATTATAGAAACTGAATTACTGTGATGGAAACAATTTCTTCACTCACGCAGTTACCGTGCATGTTGTCAGTGAATTCATAACCAAGGGCTTACGGGACCAAGGAGTTTATTTTGGCTTGCAATTGTCCACTTCCTGTTCAGCTTGGAATGAAAACCCACACTGACACTAGGGACCAAGGGAATTGGCCACACCATATCCATACATTCACAGTACTGGCAAAGAGGGACAACCCCTACTTGCCGGACCAGCGTGTCTGGCCAAGTATACCAAAGGATGGCATTTTCTTATCAGTTTCCTCCATCTTATTCACCTGCCCAAGGAGTGACCCCACTCACCATGTGCTGGGACCTCCCCATCAATCAGACAATCTCCTGCAGGTTTTCTCAGGGCTTAATTCAGCTACTAATTCTTTATAAATATGTTCTGAGCTTGAACCCTCAACCATCAAGTTGACACCTATATCTAATTATGACAGTCTTGCTATTGTAATTTTTTGTGGAATACTGATTTATTTTTATTTTAACTCTAAATGAGAAAGGAAATAGGCAACTCAAATTTTTCAATAGAGCTTATCTCACATATCAATGACATGTGGCATGCTCCTGTGAAAAAAACATGAAAGAGGGCTGGAGAGATAGATCAAGGGTTAAGACTACTTCTCAAGCAGAAGGTCCTGAGTTCGGATACCAGGTCCCACATAAAAATGCCAGGCAGAAATGGAGGTGGCCTGCATTTCCAACTCTGGTGGACAGAACCCAGGAAATCCCAGAACAAAGCAAGAAGGAGGTAGAAACAATCCAGAATGATTCCCAAAGTCACCCTTGGTCCTCCACAGGGACACAGCAATGTGCGCTCTGTCTCTCTCTCTCTCTCTCTCTCTCTCTCTCTCTCTCTCTCTCTCTCTCTCTCTCACACACACACACACACACACACACACACACACACACATAGAGTAAATAAAATATGTTTTTAAAAACGTAAAAGAATGTCCATGAGGCAGCTCAGCATGTAAATGTACTTGCCATGGAGCCTGACAACTGAGTTCAATCTTCAGAACCCACATGGTGGAAAGGAGACAGCTGACTTCTTGCAACGCGTCTGTCTGCTACATCCACATGCACACTACAGCATGCACATGGCTATAAACACACATGTGTGCATGCATGTATGTGCAATAAATAAATTTAATTTTAAAAAAGGGAAATTGTCCACTGATAGGAACCATGTGACCAGGAAGAAAGACCGCTGGAGCTGAGCCTCTCAATGCTCTGGTCAGCTCTCTCATCAGGTACCTACTAAAATCCATATTCTGGCTTGGGGAATTACAATAGAGGACAGAAGCGTTTGGTGTGCTCTATGGATTTCAAGTTGTTCTGTTTTCTCTGAACCCCCTATTACAAACATGTTAATGAAATGCTTTGGTGATATTGTTTGACAGATATTTTTACAACAAAGTAGTCACCAGCGCTGACGTTTACATCTTCTTTGGGCTGAAAGAAAACTTGAAAGATAATGAGAAAGAAATGATGCATAAAGCAATGCAAAGCACAAAGGTAAGACATCGGGGTGAGCTCGCTTAGGCTCTAGGCGATGTGGGGATGAGAGCTACTTGTAAACCCTTTAGACCAACCGCATCCCATGCAGGGGGCAGAGGAGACTTAAACCTCCATTGGCTTTCCATGGCTTTTCAGATACAATCTCCTTTCCTGGACGTCGGTCTCAGATTCCTTCCCTCTCCCTCTTCTTGTCTGTTCTGTGTTGTTTTCACTCTGTGGGTGACCCCCTTTCTCTGGGATACCTCCCCAATCTCTCTGAACAATGGTAACTGTCCCTGTCTTGCAATGGCTGTCAGCCAGGATGGAGTTTAGCTGCAGAGGACTGTGATCAGAATTATGGGATTGTCGCAAATGGTGGTACTAGTGGCATTTGTCAGACAGAAGCTAGAATGACACTAAAATCCTTCAGTGCACAAAGGCCGCTCACACACTATTATCCTGTTCAAGCTGTCAGTCATACTGAGAATCCTTCTGTATCAGCATGGCTTATTTATCATTGTCCATGCTAAAGCTCTTTGCAGATCTCAATCATTCCCATCTTATGTCCCAAGTCAGTATATTTTCTTTAGAAAGGCAGGTGCTTTGCAGCTATTAATGAAGTCATTTGCCCATCATTTAGAATGGGTGGATGCTAAAATTAAGATTAGAGCCTTTATTTCCTTTTCTCTTATTTAATGTTCTGTGTACCACAAGAGAAAAAAGTTAATATCTTCTTCTTTTGTGTACACTTGCACATTCTTTTTTTGTATACATTTGCGCATTCATCTGTTCTGTATCATAAAACATTTAGTCTCTGACTTTTGAAAGATAGCTTTATGGAAAGATGGCTCAGGGATTAAATCTCTGCCTCCCAAGCAGAAGGCCCTGAGTTCAGATCCTGGATTTCACATAAAAATGCCAGGGGGAAATGGCAAAGACCTATACTTCTGGCCCTGGAAGGTGGAGCCTGGGAAACTCCAGAGCGAAGCAAAGAGGAGGTAAAACAATCCAGGATGATTTTTGAAGTCACCCTTGGGCCTTCACCGGAGCAAACAGTGCCCTTTGATACACATAGACAGACAGACAGACAGACAGACAGACAGACAGACACACACACACACACACACACACACACACACACGTGTGTGTGTGTGCACAAAAATAAAATAATAAAATAATAAAAATGAAAGATAGCCTTATCTATTCAACATACAAGTTAAATACCTTGTAAAAACTCAATATTCTACTGTAAGCAATGAAGTTTAAAGAAAAGCAAGGCTCAGCATATAGCTCAGTGGTAGAGTCTTGGGTACAACCCCGGGATCAATCAGCCAAGTAATAGGTCAATCTAAGTCAGACCAAAAAATGCCCTGGTTTCAACTCAAACGTGTTTAGAATGAAAAACAAAACAGAAACAAGAATAAGAAGATAATCGTATATCTTTATGGTGAAGCAAAACTCTCAGTTTAAGGGTAAAAGTACCATAAGAGGCCTGTGTTGGTGGTGATGACTTGGGGTTAGTTGTGTGATGTTTAAGACTCTCTTGCCTCTGTAATCATGACAAACTCATCAGTAAATCGCATTCTGACTTCTCGTGGGGCTCTCTTATCCACTACTGGCAATACCAAGCCACTCTTCGAACATTTGCCTTCAGTTTAGAAGCTGGTAAAGGCAGATCTGGATAATTTTTAGTCTTGAAATTAACCCTTTCTTTTACCCCTCTTCAAAAGTTGATAAATGGAATTGCTCACATCACATTTGATTCTGAAACGGCGGTTAAAGAACTGTCATATGGAAGTTTAGAAGATTTAAACGACAAGTACCTTTACATTGCCGTGACAGTCGTAGAGTCTTCAGGTAAGAGTGTGTGTGTGTGTGTGTGTGTGTGTGTGTGTGTGTGTGTGTGTACACGCATGTGTGTGCATGTGCCTAATATTCTTTGGGGAAATAGTCATAATCTTAATGGTATAAGTGATTTCTACAGATCCTACCTATTTTATTTTTCTCACATTTAAATCTTACTTTTGATGAGATTAAAAACTATGATTAAAGCAGAGAGACTCGCTACTCTACGTCATTGGGTATACCTCAGATCCTTATCACCTGAACTACAGAAAATGGGGTACTTCCAGTGTCTTCTCAGGCTGCTTGGCTTCAACATCTGGCTTCAGTGTTCTCCTCAGCCTACTATCAAAATCAACATGAGATGGTGTTTGTAAAAATGTCTGCTAAGGTATGATGCAAATGAAAGTATCATTCTCCTCATTCTGGTCACCTGACCTGGTGTCAAACTAAATGCTCCCTGAAGCTCATTTTTTATGTAGAAATTTTACTTCCAAAGCTAGAGGTAACCATTTGTCACTGAAAATGAGTACAGTGATAGTATAAATCTTGTAGAGTTACGTAGAAAAAAAGAAATTTTTAAAATAGACCCAGAGACAGGAAGACTAAACAGCCTTATGGTCAACATTTCTCAAGGTCTAGTACGTGTGGTGAGGCCAGACACCAGAAAAATACCCCCACCCTCAGGGCTCCCCCTTTCAAGGTCTCAGGAGGGTGTAGTACGTGCAGCTATGCCAGATACCGCCGCTTGCAACCAATCAATTTAAAGTTAAGTGTTTTAGCCAATTATTTGTAACATTACATAGCCTTCCTACAAAAAAGTATAAAAGGTGTATGCTTCTTGAGCTCGGGGTCATCTCTCCCCCTCGTGTGTGGGGCAACCCCAGCGCACTGGAATAAAATCCTCTTGCTTTTGCATCGAACCCGTGTCCGTGAGTATTCTGTGGGGTCCGCTTCCTGGCGTAGGGCCTTTAGGTCTTACAGTTACACTGAGGACCACTCAGTCAGTTATGCAAAGCAGCCAGATGGTACCCACCAGAAAGTGGATGCCATTCTTATCTTCCCTGTCTCCCTCCTCTTCTTTCTTCTTTCTCTTCCTTCCTCACAAGGGTCTACTACTTTGTCTTAGCCTGCTCGACATCTTGCTCAGTGTTCTTGAATCTCCTCCAATGGCTGCTTTAATTTTGCTTTGTTTTATTTGTTTTGAGACAGAGCCTTATTTCATAGCACAGGCTAGCCTCAAACTTGCAACAATCCCGCTGCTTGACATCCTAGGATTACAAGTGTTTCCCACCATACCTGGTGCCAGTGTTTTTTTAATAGGTATTACTCACTAGTTCATATTGAATCAAACTGCCTTACTTCTAATATATCTTTATTAATAATATTATTGACAGTTTCAGGTTTATAACATCGCAGGTTTTCTGTTTGTTTGTTTGTTTGCTTTTTGTTTTTGTCCAAGTTCTTGTGCTCAGGAGTTGAAGATCGAAACCAGAACACAGTAGAGGATTGAGGTAGAATTTATTAAAGGAGAGACAGAAGGGAACCCACGGACTTGGAGTCTGAGAGGGGAAAGAGAGCCGAAAAGAACTCACAGACTCTAGACATGGATTCCATGAGGGGCAAGGAGCCGAAGACGACTGGCAGAATTAGGGGTGTTTATAGGGTTAGGAAAGTCCAGGAAAAGCGACTTTTCCTTATTGGTTAACTCCAGTTTTTGCAAACCTAACTGTAGTTTTGATCCCCTACATCTCATTGATCTGTTTGTATCAGGACCCAGCCCAGCTGTCTTTGTAGCTGACTCTGTTTCTTTTGAGGGATTTAATTTATATGCAATGGAGAACTCATCTCCGTATCTTTTCATGAACTGAGGGTTGGAGATACTGGCAACCTTATCTCCGTGGAGGTTTAGTTCCTCCAGCTTAGTAGCGTGTGTGCCTTCAGGATAATCTCAGCAGGGGGAGGTTGACCTTCAAATACCTTCCCAGCATGACCTTGTTCTGAAACTGCCTGAATATCAAACCTCCAACTGACCTTGAGTAAGCAATTTAGCTATGCTGAATCTAATGTACTTTTCTATAAAATGAAAGTCATTCGCCTCTTTAAATTTGCTCTTCTATAGTAGCAGAATGAAGAATTGCAATTATCCAGGTCCGCAACACCTTACAAATACTATATGCCTAACAGCTGTTGGAGCGTGATGGTAGCTTTATAACCCTTGAGATTACCGTTGTTTTCAGCATTACATTCGTGATTCTTCCTTACCTTTGCTTTGCTCCTTAATGTATCTCAAATAAACTCAATTTATTTACGAGATAGTCAAAGAATATTGGCAAACACAGAGTTTACAACTAAGAATGTATAATCCCAAGATTCAAGTGGCTTGCAAATTACCATCTTGGAAAGACAGTGAACAGAGTCCTTTTACAAGAAAAATTCCTCGGGTGCATCATAATGCATTTGACCTTCAGAGAGGCAAACTTCATGAAGATGATTGTGAACAACTGTGTTACAAGACCATTAGTCTTAAAGGAGAAGTGGGATTTGGAGGGAGTGATAGAATAAAGTGAATCTCCTTCCATAGAGAAGCCAAGCCAAGAAATGTAGGAAGTGAAACTGTCTTTGAGGGCAATAGATCGTCCGGTTTAGCATGCATGGGAGGGTGATGATTTAAGAAGTCTGTAGAATTTTGTATACTCTCCATAGTGTTTAATTTTTAATTCTGTGGTAACAGCATTGTGGTCTTTCAACTATGCCTTCAGATTATTTCCATATTGAACTAGTTGTTTCTTTTTATATTTTTTATTTATTAATTAATCTATTTATGAGAGAAAGACAGCATGACTTGCATGCACATGCATGGTGCATGTGTGGAAAGTCAAAAGGCAAGCTTTGGAAGTCAGTTCTCTCCTTCCACCATGTGGGCTTCCTGGAATTGAACTCAGGCTGACCAGGTTTGGGCGCCTGGGCCTAAACCACTGAGCTGTATGGCTGACCCCAGAGCTGTCTGTTTCTGACTCTTCTCTGTGTCTCTCCAGGTCCTTGTGTTCTACTACAAACATCCATGTGGTTTCACCTCTGGCCTGTCTGCTTCCTGTCTCCTTGCTCCTTTGAACTCACGCAAGGGAAACTCAGACCACTGCTGGAAGGTGTTACCCTGCCTCACGCCCCTCAGTCTAGTGCTGTAGTCTGATTTCTACAAAGGCGGTTCTACACAGAGTTTTCTGCACAGACCCCAGAAACAACTGAGGTCTAAATACTTGTCTGTACTTCCGCTTCTGAACCACGCCTAGTTGCTGCCCGAAAGTGAATAGGGCAGAAATGGGGTGTGTGTGAATGTCTCTGTGGAGGACAGACCAGGTAGCTACCCCACAGATCACCATAGTCCCAGAAAGAGTCATGTGATGCTTGTCTTTGTAGGTGGACTTTCTGAAGAGGCCGAAATACCTGGCATCAAGTTTGTCCTATCTCCTTACACACTGAATTTGGTTGCTACTCCTCTTTTCTTGAAGCCAGGGATTCCGTATTCCATCAAGGTAGGTGGAGCTGAAGGAAGAAGAAACATTGCTGACTGGGGCCGAGAGGAAGGAAAATAATTGGTCCAGAAGTGTTGCACTAAAAGGCCATGATGATCTATTCACGGTGGATTTGGATTGTTCTGGCCAAACAGGTGCAAGTTAAGGATTCACTTGACCAAGTAGTAGGAGGGGTCCCTGTTGTTCTGAATGCAGAAACCATCAACGAGAATCTAGAGACAACTGACTTGGAAGCAAAGAAAAGCATCTCTCAGGCCAACGATGGAGTTGCTTCGTTTGTGATTAACCTCCCCTCTGGAGTGACGGAGCTGAAGTTTCACGTGAGCTGAATTCCTCTGTATTTCCTAGAACGCGGTGCACTTTTGACTGTGTGTTTTGGCGAGTGTGCAGAACAGATGTGGCTGTTTTTTTTTTTTTTTTTATCCCTAAGTCTAGAAATTAATTCCAAAGTTTTACACCCGAAACAAATGAGTACCAGAGACCATCTGCTAATCTAGCGAATGGCTTTTGAGGACAATCAATCTATTAAATTTGGGGTCTGGAAATTAACTGCTTCCTCCTACGTTAGAGAGCCCATATGAGAATTTGGAACTTTTAGAGTAACAGTGGAGATCAATGGTAGGAATACCCTCTTGCCCCCACACATATGTTAATCTTTCCAGAGTCACCGCAGAGTCAAATGTGAAAGCTTTCCCTTTTTTTCTGATGCATACATACCCCATTCTCTTTCACTTAATCATCCTCTCCCCCACAAAATATGTTGAAGTTCTCAGGGTCAAAACTAAAATACGTATAAGTGAATGGCGCAGGTCACTGCCTGCAGAAGGCCTATCAATCACTGAGCATTTGCTAGCACCCACGCATCTTGCTAAGACTTATGAGAAACACATTTTTCTATCCGTGTCATCAGCAACATGAGTTATGGAGTATTATTTTTGCTGTTTTGAACCTAGAAAGTGGAGGCTGTCTTTTGATTAGATGACATCTCTGGAAAGAATAAGCGGTGGCGTTGGATAGAAAGAGATGCAGATCCAGCAGCCAAGTATGAGCTCTTAGCCCCTTCTACTACCTGGGGATGTAGCCCCATTCTGAGGTTAAGAACATTGCTCTGGGTCACGACTTCCCGATGTAACTGGGCCAGAGAGTTGCCATGATTTGCATCCGTCATTCCTGTCCCTCAGCCTCAGGGGTTAACATCAGCTCCCTACCATCTCTACCCTCAATTCAACCATCTCACCCCTGATTTACCTTGAGATTTTTGGGAAGCGTGTCCATCATAATTGTTCCTTGGCACATCCTTCTCTCTTCTTTTCTCTTCCTTGTAGCCCACACTCCCCTCAGTATTTCCCATAGTCTTCGCAAAATGGTTTGCAAAATGATACCACAGCTGTACAAACACTGGAAAAAGAGCTTTTTTTTTTCCTTTACTTTATTTCATTTGACCTTGGCAGATTTAGATATTTGCAAAGCAAAGAATTTAAAAGATACATTTGATAGAAAGAATTACTTATAGTCCAGGTGAGCTTTTGAGCAAACAGACAAACAAACAAACAAAAATTTCTTTCAGGTTAAAACGGATACCCCGGAACTTCCAGAAGAGAATCAGGCCAGCAGAGATTATGAAGCACTTGCATACTCGTCTCTTAGTGGAAGTTATCTTTATATCGGTTGGGCTGAAAACTACAAGCCCATGCTTGTGGGGGAATATCTGAATATCATTGTGACCCCTAAGAGCCCATACATTGACAAAATAACTCATTATAATTACTTGGTAAGTACAATGAGGACAGATTTACATTGTGCCCCCCATACATGGAACATTTTCTTTTGCTGATAGAAAAACTGTAGAATGATTCTTTGCATTCAGGCTTGCCTAGTGCTTTCAAGAACAACACTGAGCTTGAATATCAGCTTTTCAAAAACCTTTGAGCTATGGCCTGATTTTCACGATGATTTCAAAGGGTAAGAACCTGATTGCTAGAGAGGTTGTAAGAACAGTCATTACTCGCTTCAGAACAGGGAGGTCTGTTTTCTGATCTGATGACTCCTTTTTAAGAAGAGTCTGATTAAATCTTATCACCTCAGTTCAATTTCACACTAAAGTTCTTTACCTACACCTTGTGAAAGTATGTGATTTCTTCAATATAAAAATGAGGACCCAAATCCTGATATTAACAAATGAGTGACATAAAACTGTTCAAGTTTCTTCAGTCAGCAACATTCCTGTCTTATTACAAAAAATCAGTCAGTCAGTCAGGCATGTTGGTGGAACTGAATGTTGCAGACTCTCCAACAATAGCCAAAGAAGTGGAATGAATTGTACCAGTGGTCGGGCTACATAAATGATGGTGTCTCACTCAAGAATACTTAGGAGGAAATTGAAAAGTCAGGGAGGACCCTAGAAAGTAATAACTGAGGAAGGATTAAGGAAACTGTTCATGGGCAGAGAATTTTACATATGCGGAGAATTAAAGGCCCTTTGAAGGCATTTTATTTTCATGTGATTTTTTTTTTAACTCTACGCCTCCAATTCAGAATCTAATTCACCTTCTTAAAACTTAATTCCAAAATGAGATGCATCTTCCTTACTCCTCTGTTTTGTCATCAAAATAAAGGAAATTTTAGTGAGTGCATGACTTTAATCAGCTCTACTTTCAAATTTAGCCATTTAATTTCATAGCTATGTGATTTTGAATTAGAAAACAGTACATTGTTTACGGTTAGTTTCTGAGCATCAGTTTCTTCAGTGGAGGTAAATATTCCCATCTCAGTGGTATATGGTGAGAATTAAGGAGATTAAATGAGGGTAAACAAATGAGGGTAAAGTTCTTGGCACATAGTAGGAACACATAGTAGCAACACATGCTTTTCTTTATTGTGATTTCTGCTTTCACGCTGAATCTGATTTTTATTCTGTTGACCACCCCTTCTGTTCATTTTCAGATTATATCCAAAGGTAAAATCACACACTTTGGCACAAGGGAGAAACTTCTCCATTCATCGTATCAAAATATAAACATCCCAGTGACGCAGAATATGGTTCCTTCAGCCCGACTCCTGGTCTATTACATTGTCACAGGAGAGCAGAGAGCAGAATTAGTGTCTGACTCGGTCTGGATAAACATCGAAGAAAAGTGTGGCAACCAACTGCAGGTGGGGCACACGGCACAATGCTGGGAGTGAACGAGGCTAGCAGAACAGCTGCCCAAATGCGCTCACCTCCTACAAATTGCCTGTCTTTTCTTTTCTTTTTTCTTTTCTTAAGGTATTTGTCACACATTTTTTATTACTTTCCCCACATTTTATTTTTTTTTCTAATCATGCAAGCTCAATAGGTGCCCCTGTCCTCTCCCTCTCTCTTCCCCTCCCCAGTCGTCCCCCCCTTTGCACTCTCCACCCTTCCCGCTTCCTTTCACCCCCTCTCTCCCTCCCCCTCTCCCAGTGCCTCCTTCTTCCTCCCTCCCATCCCCTGGAGCATCCTTTTATGTGAACACCAAACCTCCTTCTGAGTCCTCCACCCTAGTGAGGGTTCAGGATTCAGTGGCATAGCCAGGAGCCCCTTCTTTGGCTCCCCGCTAGCATGGGAACTCTATTATGATTGTTTAACGACTTGCTTCTAAGGAACCTACTATGAGGGTAAAGTTCTCCCCTGTGATTCTTGCTAGACTTTGGGGGAGTCGTTGACATAGCAGCCATTGTGCACGGCCTGTCTTTTCTCCTATCAGTGATCTTTGCTTTCTCGAATGACCTCTCAGGTTCACCTGTCTCCAGATGTCAGTGTGTACTCTCCAGGCCAGACCGTGTCCCTTGATATGGCAACCGAGTCGGATTCGTGGGTAGCACTGGCAGCGGTGGACAGTGCGGTGTATGGGGTTCAAGGCAAAGTCAAGAGGCCCATGCAAAGAGTTAAGTAGTCCAATTGGGGGAGGGGGGAGCTCAATGCAGCGTCACAGAAGGGCAGCCGCCAGGGCAGTCACTGGGAGGAATTAACACACTGGTCTGCTTTGCTATGATGAACTCAGGATATGTCGTTCTTAGGAAGGCAAGCCAACTCTGTTTGTTTTAAAGACATAGAGAAGCACCTTAAAAACATGAGAACTTTGGGGACTGGAGAGGTGGCTCAGGAGTTAAGCCTCTGCCTTGCAGGCGGAAGGTCCTGAGTTCGGATCCCAGATCCCACGTATAGACGCCAGGCGGAAGCGGGGGCGGCCTGCGTTTCTGGTCCTGGTAGGGCGGAGCCTGTGAATCCCGGGGCAGAGTAAACAAGGAGGTGGAGGCATCCATGGTGGTTCCCGAATTTGCCCGTGGTTCTACACACACACACACACACACACACACACACATAGATGCACAATTGAATAAATACATAAGAAAGAAAGAACAAAGGAAAGAAGGAAAGAAAACATAAGACGCTGGGCTAGGGAAATGACGAGTCGTTAAAGCATTTGACACACAAGTAAAAGACCAGAGTTTGGAATCTCAGATCACATATAAAATGCTGGGTAGGCATGGCAGCCCATCTGTAATTCCAGCCCCTCAGATAGCAGAGGCTAGCAAGACTAGCCCTACTGATGAGTTCTACGTTTAATTAGAGAAACTGTCTCAAAAGAATAAGGTGGAAAAGTGATTTAAGGATGATTCTCATATCAACTTTCAGCTTCTAGATGCATGTGCATGCATACCTGCATACAAATGTGCACCCTTTTACACATGAACATACATGCACACATGTGCACAAACTACACGCATACATGAAAATGAAGAAATACAAAGATTTGGAACAGGGTATCATTTGGGGGCTATAGAATCAAGCAACACATGTGGACACTATATAGGAAATCATTGAGCTTGTGTTAATTCTTATTAAAATCCGTGGCACAGAATTTGAAAATGACTCAATTCCCCATGTTCCCAATTATCTCCACTGCATTCAACTGCTATTTTCTAGGTTTGAGGGGTTTTTGAGCAGGAAGTTAGGACTGAAAAACTGTAAATTTAAAAACATTGGGAGAAGAAAGGACATTGGGGTCAAAATTAAAACTCAAATAAACTCCTTAAACGATTTTCCCACTTAAAACGTAGAGTCCTCCCCTAAAAAAAAAAAAAAATAAGAGATTGTATTCTTTTCTTTTAGGAACTTATAATTAATTCATTCCTTGATATTTTCACACATGAATTCATTCATTTATTGTATAGATATCATATTGATTGAGGCATGTATATGTAAATGACCCTGGGTCAATTTCTAGGAATCTCTCCATCAGAACTGCTTGCTTCAGATTTTATTCTTGGTTTACTTTTGAATATGTAGGTTTTTATATATACGAAAGGACCAGCAGAAGGGATGGAATTGGGAAATGTGCTCATTGTGATAAATGTACGTCCTGTGTGTATCACGGCTTTGTCATAACCACGTAGTGAGCAGACCTTGCGTTCGTTGGACATGATCTCAACGTGTTGTCTGTCTGCACAGGTGTTTCAAGCATTAGAGAGGAGTGATCTAGGCTGTGGCGCGGGTGGTGGCCAGAACAATGCAAATGTGTTTCATATGGCTGGGCTCACCTTCCTCACCAATGCAAACGCAGATGACTCCCAAGAAAATGGTAAGGCATTTGGTGTATTTAAATCCTGAACTTCACATTGATCATGTGCCTCCAAGACCACATTTTTGTCCCCTTTCCAGAACCTTCTCTGTATGCATCAAAAGACGCCATGACCTCTTCAAGTCCTTACAACATGTTTGTTTGGCTTTCAGGATAAAATGCAAATTCTTGAGAACAGTATTCAAAGTTTTCCATGATCTCTCTTATCCATTCCAACTACATTTCATCCTGCTCTTCCTAAACTGAGCGTGGATCTTGGCACCGTGTTATTTAACACCTTTACTCCTAGGTTCTGCTTTCTTCTTTTACGAACCTGGTAAGAGTAGGATAAGAAGTGCTTCCTCTGTAGGGGCAGTGGCACATGTTTGCAAATCTCAGTCACTGGGGAGGCTAAGGCCGGAGAATTGCAAGTTCTTACAGCACAGAGAGAACCCTGTCTCAAATGAAACTCCTTTATGAGGTCTCTTTCCTATACCAAATTACTCATTCCCTCCTCCTTTAATACAAAAGGATTGGATTTATTTATCTATAATGTAATGACATATAGCATTGCACGTTCTTACACTTAATGTGTCTTGACTCAGCTGTGACATTTTGAGCTCTTCAAAAGCAGAGATCATATGGTAATGATCTTCTTTCTGTGGTTTTAAAAATGTTCATGTAGGCTAGAGAGATGGCTCAGGAGTTAAAACTCTGCCTCACAAGCAGAAGATCCTGAGTTCAGATCCCAGGTCACACATAAAAAGGCCAAATGGAAATGGAAGCCGCCTGCACTTCTGGCTGGTGGGCAGAACCTGGGAAATCCCAGAAGGAAGCAAAAAGGAGATAGAAGCAATCCAGGATCAATTCCTGAAGTCACTTTTGGTCCTCCACGGAGATACACAGTACTCTCACTCTCTCAGGATGAAATGTGATTGGAACAAATTAGAGAGCTCATGGAAAACTTTGAATACTGTTCTCAAGAATTCGCATACACACACACACACACACACAAAAGAAAAGAAGGAAGGGAAGGAAAGGAAGAAAGGAAGGAAAGAGGGAGGAAAGAAAGAAATAAAGAAAAAAGAAGGAAAGAAGGAAAGAGGAAGGGAAGAAGGGAAGGAGGGAGGGAGGGAGGGAGGAGGAGAGAGAAAGAGAGAGAAAGAAAAAGAGAAAGAGAGAGAGAGAAAGGAAAGAAAGAGAAAGAAGAAAGAAAGAAAGAAAGAAAGAAAGAAAGAAAGAAAGAAAGAAAGAAAGAAAGAAAGAAAGAAAGAAAGAAAGAAAGAAAGAAAGAAAGAAAGAAAGAAAGAAAGAAAGAAAGAAAAAGGACGTAAGTTAGTTCATGATTACAGGGACTGGAGATTAAAGTTCAGTAGGTAAAAACACTTGCTGCTCACGCATGAGGAACTAAGTTTGGAGAACCAGCACTCCTGTAAAAACTCAAGTATAACTAAACACGTCTGTAGTCCCCTCCCCTCCGCCCCAGGAGAGGAGCCAGGAGGATCATTGGGTCTCGCTGGTCACCTAGCTCCAGATCAAGTGCGACACCTTGTCTCAAGAGACTAGGTGGACGTATGTGTTCAGGTGCTCATACCCCATGTTCATTAACCACACCCAGTCCACACACAACACAAATACATTTTATCATTCATGGTTATGCTTAATGCTATTGGATTCATATTTACATTTCTAATTGTTTAGATCAAAGATTAAAAAAAATAGATAACCTACCAAAATTTGCCTTCCTGTTATGGTTAAATAGTTTGTTGTAATCAATGGATCCATGATAATCAACCAGCCCAACTAGTTTTGCAGTATTCAGGGCTGAAGAGATGGCTCAGGGGTTAAGATTCTGCTTCAAAATCAGAAGGTCCTAAGTTCAGATCCCAGGTCCCACAAAGTGGAACTGGGACTTCCCGTCCTGGTGGGCAGAGCATAGGAAATTTCAGAGCAAAGGAAGGAGGTAGAAGCAATCCAGGATGATTCCCTAAGTCACACACACACACACACACACACACACACGAATAAATAAATAATTTTTTTAAAAAAAGGAAGTTCATCCCCCCCCCCCCATCTTTTGGCTCTTACAATCTTACCGCCCCCTCTCCGCAAATTTCCCTGAGCTTCAGGATGGAGAGAGATTAGGCTGGCCTGGTTCCAGGTGGTTGATGTAGAGTCTCTGATTTTCCTAATTATGGTTTGTTGATTTTTTTCATAATAGGACTTTGCATGATTTGCTCAATTACCAATATATCATTGAACCCCCAAAGTCTAGCATGGATCACAGGCACTAGGATTCTTAGAGGCAAGGGATTAACAGCCACAATAATGTCCCTATACTAAAGGGGAACACAAAAAAGAGCCCTAGGCAAAGCCACTGAGTCCTTATACCTCATCAGAGAAGAGGACCCAGAGGGAAGTTTGACATGCACACTAAAGGATGCTACAGGAATGGGGGGGGGGGGCCACTGGGAGAAAAGGAGGGAGGGGGAAAGAAAAGGGAAAAGGGGGGAGGGAACAAGGGGATCTAGGCAGAGGTGGAGGGAGGGAGGGGAATGGGGTACTTATCAACTTTGTATGAGTGGAAGAAATAAATAAATAAATAAAGCAAGTTCAGTTAAAACAAATGAAACTGTTTGATATCAAAAGATGAACTCCACAGTGGTAATCACAGTCATAGGTCTACACCTGCCCAATCTGAATCAGACTCTTGTGCAGATTTATTTGAATTGATGGCTTGGGGATGTTTTTAATACTTAATTCCACTGATTGTTTTTAGAGTTTACATGCTTTTTCCTGAATTTAATATGTCTCTGTCTTTTTTTTTTTTTTAAAGCTAAACCTTGTAAAGAAATTCTCAGGCCAAGAAGAAATGCACAAATTCTACAACAGAAGATCCAAGAACAAGGTACTATTCTGAAAACTTATTGTGATTATAAAATGATCATAATATTCCAAAGCTGTAAAAAAGGAAGCATTACATAATTTTCCCAAATTGAATAGGATGGGTAAAAACAAAGAGATACATAGAGATCTACCTAATCCCCTTCAGAAAGAAACATCTGCATGAATCCAGTATTCCAATGGCCATACCCTTAACTTAAGCAATATGGATCATTATTATTACAATATCCAGGGCTGAGAAAATAGTTCCATGGTAGTGAATTTGCAGTACTTGGGGATGTGAGGAGGTGACTTATTTCTGTCTCTAAAAACCAAAATTTTATTTTGTCACAAACTTCACCTAATAATTAAAGTTGCATGCTTTAATTTTATTCTGACAAAATGCATGGTGAACTAGAAACCTATTTCTTTAGTGTATTTACCAATTAGTAGCATTTTAGATTGTTCTCTTTTTTAAAGTTTTATTTATTTTTTATTATTTATAAACAGGGTAAGTTGTATTCTTTAGAAAGTACATCTAGTGACAATTACTTACAAGCTAGAAACCTATTTCTTTAGTGTATTTACCAATTATTAGCATTTTAGATTGTTCTCTTTTTTAAAGTTTTATTTATTTTTTATTATTTATAAACAGGGTAAGTTGTATTCTTTAGAAGCACATCTAGTAACAATTATTTACATACTATAATAATTGACCATCTTTTGGTAATAAAATTTAATTTTCTTTACTTCTTTTTAAACAATTTCAATAGAAGACTTATTTACATTTATTATTACATTAGCAAAGTAGAATACAGAGAATCTAGTGTAAATGAGTCATCTAGAAAAGTTCATCAATTTTTATTTTTTAACTCAGAGAAACATAATGCCAGTGCTATTCAAGAAAACACAGCATATATTCTTAGTTAGCCAAGGGCATAGTTTTGAGTCGTGTCCTAAGTTGTATTTCTCCTCTTCTATAGTAGATAACTGGTCAGCATATAGTGAAAACAACTTAGTATGAGAGCCCATAGCCTGAGTTCAGCCAATAATCATGCTTGTAGTAATATAATAATTTCTACTATTTGCATACATGGGTTTTTATAACCCTAACCTTCATTCTTTGTATTGTATGAAAGGGTGGTGCGTTATTAACCTGAGCACTTACAAATAAGGAAAATGCCCCTAGTGATAGTCTACAAACTGTCAGAAAAAAAAAATGTTGCTGTTACTCTTGCTTTCTGTTGCTATGAAACACTACTCAATACAACCTAAGGGATGATACAGTTCATTATAGCAGAAAAGGCCTGGTGGTGGCTGGAGACAGCTCAGTCACGGCTGTCAGTATAGAGCAAGAGACTAACTTTAAGAGTAGGTTGTTAAAACCATAATTCAGAGCATCAGAGACTCTATGTCAACCACCTGGAACCAGGCCAGTCTAATCTCTCCCCATCCCAAAGCTCAGGAAAATTTGCGGAAGGGGGGGTCATTGACCCATCAAAGTCTAGCATGGATCACAGGCTCTAAGATCCTTAGAGGCAAGGGATTAACAGACACAAATAGTGTTCCTGTACTAAAGGGGAACACAAAAAAAGAGCTCTAAGCAATGCTACTGAGTCCTTACACCTCATCACAGAGGAGGACCCAGAGGGAAGTTTGACATGCACAGTAAAGGATGCTCCAGTAATGGAGGGGAGGGGGCACTGGGAAAAAGGGATGGAGGGGGGAAAGGAAGGGGAAAAGGGGGGAGGGAGCAAGGGGATCCAGGGAGGGGTGGAGGGAGGGAGGGGAATGGGGTAACTATCAAGTTTGTATGAATGGAAAAAAAAAAGAGTAGGTTGTTAGCAGAAGCAAGGTGGGGCTACTCAATCTTGAAGTTCTGCTCTTGTGACACGTCTTCCTCCAATAAGGCTCCACCTCCTAAAGGTACCACAAAGTTCCCAAACATTGACATCAGCTAAGGATTCAATCATAGGACCTGTGAGGACGCAACACTCATTTGAACCATGACAGAAATCTTTGAAAGCATTGTTACCTTTTAGATAAGGAATTTTTAGGTAAGGAATTTTAGATAAGGAATCTTTTAGAAGGGAAATGCCTATAGAGTAAAGATAATCATCTTTAGCTATTTGAGTGACTTTGGATCTTTAACTTTTTTCACTCAGTGGGTGCTGAACCCAAAGTGTCGGTTTCAAAACTTGGCATTTGGTTTAGTTTCAGGAAGCTCCTGAGCCACATAGCGTGAGTTGAAACAGACTGCCTGGTGAGGTTCTATTCTAGCAGCTCTCGGAGAAGTTCCAACGAGAAGCTGGGTGGTGTCTCCTGTGGGCAAGGAGGTCTTTTGATGTTAGAAACCGAATATTCCTTGGGATTCTGTCTCAGCCTGAAATGTTTGACTCGGTGCATGACGAGGGCCACGTGTCTTGTTCTCATTTCAGCTGCTAAATACTTACATAGACTTCCAAAGAAATGCTGCCATGACGGAGCCCGTTACAATAGTGACGAAAGCTGTGAGCAGAGAGTGGCCAGGGTTAAAATGGGCCCAAGATGTGTGAGAGCTTTCAACGAATGCTGTATCATCGCAAGCAAGTTTCATGCTGAAAACTCGCATAAAAATGTGCAGTTGGGAAGGATAAGTGAGTATGATGCTTTCTATCCAAATTCTACCAACAGGGTGCTACTATGTCATTTAATGCTAATAAGAAAGGCAGTTTTCATGCTTTGATAAAAATTAAAGTAGAGGTGGGACAATAGCTTAGTGGTCAAAGCCTTTGTTTCTGTTAGGTCCCATGAGAAAATGCCAGGCAGATATGGCAGATATGGCCCCACAACAAGGAACCTGGGAAACTCCAAACAAAGAATAGGTGGAATTGCAATTCGGGATGCTTCCTGGTGTCACCCTTGGGCGTCCGTAGGTAAACACACTCAACTGTCCTCTTGTACACATACATGCACGTGCACATGCACACACACACATACACACACAGATATACACACAGAGAGAGAGAAAGGCACACACGTGCCAAAAAAAAAAAAACAAAATTGAACGTATAAAAGATGACTTTTAAATATCCAAATAACCCTGTTATTAGTGGAAATTGGTTTTGAAAAGCATTTTCATTTTCATTTAGGCAGAGCCTACACAGAACTAATGGGGCAACTTTTGGAACTTAATTCTCTCTTTCTGCCACGGGGATCCTGGAATCGAACTCAGGTTCCTGGTTCACATGCCTTTCCTTACTAAGCCATCTCACCAGCCTTATTCTTGAGAACTTGAAGTGTTAATAGTGCAAGCAGAATATGCTACCCCAGATTGTAGACCCAGAGTAAACCCAAGGACAACTCATTCTGTAAACCTGAGTGAATCTGTATTCTCTATGGGCTTTGAACAAGAATCTCCAGTATGCCTTTGATTTCTAAAGCACTGTGGTTCTGTCATATTACAACCACTAAAAATTATCTCTCTGTGTATACAGACAAAAGGTAGCAACCTATTTCTAAGACTAGAAAAAAATTGCTCAATTTTTTAATAAAAAAATGGAAACCTTGTTCCAGTTTCAGCTACATCTGTGTTTTTCAGAATTTATGGACCTCTTAGTATATTTTTCCAGACCTTTTAGGACTATGATTTATGTAAATGACACTTCTTCCTTCCATTCTGTTCTGCTTAACTGTGTTTCTTAAATATTGTCCATCTCAATGGATACTCAACATTCATAAATGATTTGATACCTACCAACGCCATGCTACGTCGGGTTATTTTTACCATCAGAATTTGTAATTGGGTTGTTGTAATTTGCTATTTCTAAGCAGCATTTTGATGATCTGGTATACATGATTTTTTTTTCACTAACATTTCTCAACTAGCATCTTCTGGTTGGCTTCAGCTACGTGGATTCCACTCTCTACCACCCTAGTACTCTGCCCCTCATTCTAGACAGTTTGGCCTTCTCGGGCTCCCATCTCTGTTGCACAAGTCCAAGACCACCAGGCTCTCTGTGGACCCTTTCTCTGCACTGGTCCATGTATCATCTCTAAGTGAAAACCTGGGCAGTCTAGTGGTAGCTTCTCTCATGATCCCAGATCTGTGTTGCTTCTATTCTAATGTCTGACAGCTGTTGCTTCATATGTGTTTTGTTTCAAATGTTGTGTGTGTGTATGTGTGTGTGTGTGTACAAGAGGCACTTGAGTGTGTGTGCCTGTGGAGGCTCATGGGTAACACTGAGAATCATCCTAGATTGCTCTACCTCCTTATTATTTGGGGATTTCCCAAGCTCTGCCTTCCAGGGCCAGAATTACAGGCCACTGCCATATTCACCAACATTTTTTGTGGGATTAGAGGATCTGAAATGAGGTCCTTTTGCATAGAGGCAAAGCCTTTACCCTCTGAGTCACCTGTTCCATAGTTTTTGAGATTCAGAGGTAAATTCTGCCCCTAACAGTCCATCTTGGATGGAAGTAAAAGTTCCATCCATTCTTATTAAACACAAATAGCTTCCCTGTTTTATAACACACATGTGAAAATTCAACCATTATATATAACCTTATAGACTTATCACTTTTTTATATAATCTAAGAAACACTAAACATTTAATGCCTTAACAAAGAAACCAGTGGGGGCATGCACAGGTGTCAATGTGACAGTTGAGGGTTTGAGCTCTGAGCACATTTGTAGAGAATTAGTGCTTGAGTTAGGCCCAGAGCAAACCTGCAGGAGATTGTCTAGCTGATGGGGAAGGCCCAGCCCATGGTGGGTGGGGATTAGGCCCTGGAATAAAATACAGGCAGCTGGTTGAGAGAGTTGGCATCCTTGTATACACTAGGCCAAACATGCTGGTCTGGCAAGTAAGGATCGTCCCTCTCTCAACTGCTATGAGGTATGGCCAATTCCCTCAGCCTTAGTATTGGTATGAGCTCTCCAGCAAAGTTGGATAAGGAACTGTAACCAGTCTATTGTAAGAGAAAAACCCCTTGTTCCCTTAAGCCATTTGATGGTGATTTATCAGCAACCATGGAGGCGAACTGCTACAAGGCATGACTGAAATACCAACATGCTCCCATAGACTATGAGGAACTGAAGAGAGATAAGACTACACAGGGGGGAACCTTAGGGACTAGAGCTGGATGAGTGAAAAAAAAACCCTCTCAGTGGGCTGTCCCAAAGAGGATAAACTTGGTGTGCCACAGAGGCCTGAACCCTCACAAGAGGAGACAAGCCAGATTGAACCCTGGGCTCCATAGAAGTGGCTACATAGGAGGGTGGGAGGGAGTGGGGTGGATTGATGAGGGAAATGAAGGGGAATGGAAGGGAGGAGGGACAGAGGAAAACAGGGATTAATACTCAATAAGCTTGTAAAACTATAAAAAAATTTTAAAAAGAAAAGTCATTAGCTATTTTTATGCTTTGTTTTGTCAGTGCTGTGAGTGGAAATATTCTAAGTTCTATTTTGAAATCATTAAATACATTGCTTTGTTGACCTTGTAGAAAACAGTTAAGTTATATATGAATGGTCATGACTTTGAAATTCATCTATAAGCAGAATTTACATTGTTTTTCATAACTAAATACGTTTTCTTTTCACAGATGTAAAGACCCTATTACCAGTAACAAAGCCAGAAATTCGGAGCTACTTTCCAGAAAGCTGGTTATGGGAAGTTCATCATGTTTCCAAAAGGTTTTATATGTCTTTGATATTCTTCTGGGGGGGGGGGACTGTTCTAGTTCTAATGTTATGGCCAAAAATATGGACACTACTGATTTTCCCACGGATAAGAGGATACTACTGCTGGATTAAATTTTATTTTGTCTTGCTCATTTTGTTAAACGTACTTTATTCTGATAATTGGGTGTAGGGCAAAATTAATATTGGCAAAGAACAATGCTATCCATTTACCTTCATTTCACTTTAATATGCATTTTCTGCTCATGGATATGTGTATATTAGGCAAGCAGCCCTTTGCTCCCTAAAAAGACAAAAACTGAAACAAATATGGATAAACAAAAATGGTGGGTTTTTTTTTTTTTTTTTGGTCAAAGTCTTTATTTGGAACATTTTAGCGTCATGCTTTCCTCGTCTTGGCACTGAAACGCACGGTGGGCAATTCTGAACCCACAACCTCATCGGTCCCCAGCATGCTTCAGCCACCAGCTTTCCAACCGTGTGGAGTCTTTTTTGCGTGGGTCTCCTCATTCTTCCCTTGTCCCCTCTATTCTTCCACCACGCTGTTGTCCATTTCATCTGACATCGCTCCTGAGCAGAATTTCTGATAAAAAGATCCCAGTATTATCCTCCACCTTGACGATAATTGGATTAATTAACCCCTTCCTCCACTAAGTGTGTGGCATGTATTATATAATAGTGCACTAGTCTATTGGCCTGTATTCTTAATTAAATGTAAATACCTCCAAGGTAAAAACTAAGTTCAAGTTATTGTTTTATAGCAAGAACCTGGTTTAGGATTCTTCTTTCAGAGACATGGATATAAATAACTAGAATGAACACACACTGCCTTTGAACTTATTTAATGCCTTATTCATTATTATTTCATTGAATTAATTATTATTACATTATTCCTCTAAACTATCAACTGGTTGAGAGTAGGACTGTAACTTACAAGTGATATATATCAGTGTTTTATATTATTCCTGCTACAAAGCTAGTGACCAGTAGCTGTAAATAAAGAAGCAAGCCTGGACACAATTAGACCTTTTCAGTTGCATCAGCTCCGGCAGTGTTGGGCACACTACTTTACCTCCCTGTTCTAGCACATGTCACGTGAGCATTGGCTCATTGTTTCTCAAGCCTTCAAAGCCATCCTTCTCCATGTGAATGCCACATGAAACTTTCCCTGGGGAGACACCTCACAAACATCTATTCACCCCAGAGAGCGTTTTAATGACAGATCTAAGTGACTATTATACCAGAGACGAAAAACTCAGTTTATTGAAGTTATTTACAAGAATGTGGGTGGAGTTTACTTAAAAGAGCATGAGTGACCCCCAAACAGCCATCATAGATTAGATGACGGCTTCCCCTAACTTCATAGATAGAGGGTTCCTCCTCTCAACTAGCCTTCTTCAGTCTATATACTCTAGCCTTCTCCAGACCTGGCCCTGTGCAATTAAGGCAGAATTTCATACAAATGGCTAAAAGGTATACATCACATTCCCAGGGGAGTTAATATCCCTCCCCAGCCCTCATCTCTGAGGGAATGTCAACAGGGCTGATCTTGGAGGGCTCTTGAAAGCAGTAACAAATGAGGTGGCTGTTTTGGCCAGAGGACAGTGTTCCACAACAAATTTTCACCTTACAGGTACAATATCGAACACCTGGGGATAATAGGAGACTTGCCGAATATGTTTTTCTTGATGAGCTCTTCCTTAATATCTGATGTAATTTTTGTCTTATAAATCCTTCTTTCTAAGCCTTTCTTTCTTCTGAAGGAGCATAAAGCTAAAGCTCCATAAAGCTGAGTAAATGTTGCACTGTAGTTGAGTGTCAATATTTTTACTTCCAGAAACCAGCTGCAATTTGAGCTGCCCGATTCTCTAACGACCTGGGAAATTCAAGGTGTTGGCATTTCAAACAGTGGTAAGAAACCTTTAATTATATGCTCATTTAGCGAGTAATTTGATTGGCAAGATGTAGTCTTTTGTTACTGTATATTAAGTTTACCCAGGTGGTAAATAGTATAACTCATTAATATTTTTTATTATCAAAAGATGTAGATATACCCATATCTTTAAGCATGTTGAATATCTTTGTTCTTCTACTAGCTGTCATTCATAAATGTGAGTATCAATCCCTGTTCTCTTTTGCTTCAGCTTCTCTCTTGAATTGATGTTCCTTTGGGGTTATTTAATATATTTTACAAATAACTTCTGGACTAGTATCATTTGTCTGACATTTTTGTTTACACAAAATCATAACCTCCACAACCAAAATTCTATGCTTATTCAATAAAATTGATAATAAAGGTCTGAATCGAAATGGTACTTCAGTCAATAGAATTAAATGTTTGGCAACTAAGTGAAGTTCCTTACTAAAACCAATTATTATTTAGCAAAAAAATATAAGGAACTAAAGAGATGGATGAGCTATTAAAGTACTTGCCTTAAAAGACCAGAGTTTGATCCCCAGAATCTGTGTTAAAATAGTAATGAATAACAGTAACAGAAGTGATAATAATAAACCTGCACATGTTGAAATGCCCAAATGGGAAAATCATGTATAGATGGATCCCTGAGGATCATTTATTAGGTAGCCTCTCCTGCTTGGTGAGCGCCAAACAAGGAAAAATATGACTGGTATTCTTTTTAAAGAAGGCAAATGGCACACATTTCAATATGAATGAAATAGGATAAGAATTCCCCTAATAAGTTTCTCCCTTGCTTTTACTTTGGACTGAAGGAATTTGCGTTGCCGATACACTCAAGACAAAAGTGTTCAAAGATGTCTTCCTAGAAATGAGCATTCCATATTCTGTAGTGCGAGGGGAGCAGATCCAACTGAAAGGAACCGTTTACAACTATAGGACTTCTGCAATGACGGTAAGTGGTACTTTATGGTATGTTTGACCAAGAAAAGGGGAAATTCTCTCATTGTCTGTGAATGTTATGATAGGAAATTACCACACCCATGAAAATAGAAATTACTCAGTTCAGCAAGACAAACCAAGGTCATGCAGAGTGCAGTGTGGTATGGTGGGTTGCAGAAGAAAGGTGTAGGCCGTAACAGTTACTCTGCATGGTGGCAATAAACTCATGAACACGTGGCTTATGGGAACAAGGGCTTTTATTTTGGTTTACGATTGTCTAGTTACAGTTCTTAATTCAGCTTGGCAGGAGATTCATACCAATGCCAGGGGCCGAGGGAACTAGCCACAGCTTATCCACAGGAGTGTCAGAGAGGCACAAACTTCCCTTGCCAGAGAGCATGTCTGTCCACGTGTGCTGAAGATTCCCACACTTTCTTAACCAGCTCACTCCATGTCATTCACTTACCCAAAGGATGGTCCCATCCCCCACGGGCTGGGTCTTCCCATCAGTTAGAATAATCTCCTGCAGGCATGTTTAGAACTTACTTACTAATTCTTTACAAATGCGCCTTCATGTTCCAAGTTGACATCATAGCCATCTACCACCACAGTCAAGGTGCTATGAAGTTCAGAAAAGAATGTTCTCAGGAAGTTCCTTGCAGTTCTCTGATCCTCTTGCTGGTGCCCACCCTTTCCTGCACTTTAGCCATCCATGTTCTCCTTCTCTGTGTGTTTCTCATCATTCTCTCTGATTCTATCTCTCCACAGTCTCCTTTCTACCCTTCCATTTTATTGCCCCGAGACTTCCACAACTATAGCTCTGTAACGCCATTCAAATTCCACAAATCGCTCTTTTTCCCATCATCCCTTGGCACCTGTAGCTTAAGTCACTCCTCATGCAGGCTAGAATTCATGAGTCAGACTATAAGCATGCCGATTCCTTTGAGCCTACCTCTTTCCAAGGAATGAAAAATTCCCGCCATGATGAGACCCACCATTTGCCATTTCTTTGCCAGAACATCAGAGGCTGTCCAATTTGACTTGGAAATCACAACCACAAAAAGCAATCTACAAATCTAACCGCATTTATTCATTTCTAATTTTGTTCTTAGAGATCAATAGTTCAATGAAGCCCCCCCAATTTTGCATATGCCCTCTAAATTTCTGGAGAAGCTATATAGTCCATTGACACATTTTCTAGTTGGCGTTGAAAAATTTTTATTGTGTATTTAAAAAAAATTTTAGGGCTGAAGAGATGGCTCAAGTATTATGACTGCCTCACAAGCAGAATGTCCTGAGTTCAAATCCAAGGTCCCACGTAAAAATGCCAGGTGCAAACAGTAAGGACCTGAACTTCTGGCCCTGGTGGGCAGAGCCTGGTAAATCTCAGAGTGAAGCAAAAGGAAGTAGAAGCAATCCAGGATGATTCCCAAAGTCACCCTTGTTTCTCCACAGGGACACACAGTGCCCTCTGATGCACACACACACACACACACACACACACACACACACACACACACACGTGTGCAGGCATGCATGTATAAAATAAAGTATAAAAAGATATCAGTCTATAATTTAGGAATATTCTTAAATATTTAAATATTTTAAAGTAAAATTTATGGCTACTAACGATAAGGTAGAAGAATAATCAAGGATGATTCCCAATGTCACCCTTGGGTCTCCACAGGCACACACTCATGTGCACTACTGTAGACATACACACACACACACACACACACACACACACACACACACACGCATATTTCATGCACATATACTTGGAAAAAAATATGACCCCACTGGGCTTGTGCTGCTTTCTAGAACCCTCCATTGACATGTCTGAGTCCCAGAACAGCTGGTAGGATCTGTAGGAAATATGAAATGAACTTCTTAATGCTCGAGAACTAAGCCATGGCCGTGATGTTGCTAAGGACCCAGGGTTCTTTAGCAAAATTAGGATAAGCTTTCTTTTTTAAAAAAATTAATTTAATTAATTTATGTTGATGGGGAGGTTCACTGTGTGAACTTGTGGGGACTGAACTCAGGTCACCAGGTTTTCCAGCATATCTCCTACTCACTGAGCTTTCTCACCAGCCCCAGGATAAGCTTTCTTAGTGATAAAGGTTCTTAGGTTCTTGTTAGTTTTGCTTTTTCATGATATGCGTGACTCAAATGATAAAGACATTCTGACGCCATTCTTGACCCTTCATGGGTCACATTTCAGTTCTGTGTTAAAATGTCTGCTGAGGAGGGAATCTGTGTGTCAGGAAGCCCAGCCGCCGACCATCAGACAATGAAGTCCTCCAGATGTGCACGCCAGACTGTAGAGGGCTCTTCCAGCCATTTGGTGACCTTCAGCCTGCTTCCCTTGGAACTTGGCCTCCACACCATCAACTTTTCACTAGAAACTTCATTTGGAAGAGAAATCTTAGTAAAAACACTACGAGTGGTGGTAAGAAATCAAGCTCTTTCTAAAAATATTTTTTTCCTGGAAAAAAGAGATGATCAGCATCTTGTGTAAATGATTTGATAGAGAACAGAGGAGGGAGAAAAGTAGGTAGTATAGATTAACAGATTAACAGCTGAGGAATCTAGACAGAAACTTTACCAGCTTTTGTGTGTGTGTCTCATACTATTCATACAACTTTCTATTCATCAGAAATTATATTTGCTGATTTTGAATAAAAGAATAGTACCTGCTTAATGTAGAAAACAAAAGTACTGAAAATCCACAAAGAAAAACAAGTAGTTGCTAATAAGTCCCCAACACCCAGAGCGTCTCAATTTGAACAATTAGGTCCATGTCTTCTGGAACACCCTTACTCACAAGAAATTCAGAAATTCCGAAAGTGTATCTTGAAATGCATGCACCAGACTGGATTTCAGATCTACTGAAGAGAAAGCAGTAAAAAGACACCCTTGACATTTAAAGAACCTACAGTTTAGGGGCTGGAGAGAGGTGGCTCAGGGGTTAAGCCTCTGCCTTGCAGGCAGAAGGTCATGAGTTCGGATCCTTAGACCCCACAGTATAGATGCTGGCAGAAGTGGGGGAGGCCTGCATTTCTGGTCCTGGTAGGGCAGAGCCTGTGAATCCCGGGGCAGAGTAAACAAGGAGGAGGTGGAAGCGGTCCATGGTGGTTTCCGAATTCGCCCGTGGTTCTACACACACACACACACACACACACACGCACACGCACAGACGCATACATATATACACACACACACACACACACGCATGCACAATTGAAAAAAAATTTTTTTAAAAAAAGAATCTACAGTCTAGAGCTTGGGACATGGTTAAGTGGTTAAAGTACTTGCCATGCAAATATGAGGATCTAAATGTGAATCTCCAGAACCTATATAAAGTCAGATGCGATAAACATGTCTATAATCTCAATGCTTCTAAGGGGATATGGAAGGTGGAGGCGAGAAGATCCCAGGAAGTGGTGGGCCAAGGTGAAAGGAGAGGCGAGTTCCAATCCATCCAGGGCAATTCAATAAGTCTCTGTCAAAAAATAAAATAAAATCTGTATTCATTTATTTTCCATTATACATCTTCTTTGCATCCTTGCTTGCTGGTTACAAGCGCAGATCTAGAACAAACTTCTTGTTTTTGAACCCTGGTTCCATAGTTTCTAGCAGTGTTATACTATTAAAGTTCCTTGTGTTCCTTACCTCAGCTATCATGGGAGTAATTAGTGCCTTCTTCACAGAGGTTTTTAGAGGCTAAGTGAATTAAAATATGCAAAGAACAAAATAAATATACAAAAAATATACAAAATACTTAGAGCCACAGAGACTTCCACTTAACTGTTTACTTCTATCAGAATTGACATAACCAAAAGTTCATCATTGCATGAATACATGTAAATATTTATCTAGAATTTGTCTTTTCAGAAAAAAAAGAAGAAATTGTTTTAAACTGGGAAAGTGATCTGAAAAAGTTGATCTGAATTCAGGTTTAATCATGTCCTTAACAGAACACTTTCTGCTTTTATTTTAGCCAGAAGGTGTCAAAAGGGAAAGTTTTGCTGGTGCTACTCTGGACCCGAAGGGGATTTATGGTAGGAGAATTATTTTGTCTTTTTGCTATAGAAATTAAAGTGTGTGTGTAGAACATTTTTCAAAAGATTAAATATGTAGGACTAGACATGTCCACTTCTTTTTTTTATCTTATGTGGTGTGTGTGTGTGTGTGTGTGTGTGTGTGTGTGTGAAAGAGAGAGAGAGAGAAAAGAGAGAGAGGGCATTGTGTGTGCCTGTGGAGGCCCAAGGGCGACTTTGGGAATCACCCTAGATTGTGCTACCTCCTCTTTGCTTTGTTCTAAAGTGTCCCAGGTTCTGCCTTCCAGGACCAAAACAGGCCACTGCTATTTCCACCTGATGTTTTGTTTTGTTTTGTTTTGTTTTTAATGTGGAATCCAGGATCCAAACTCAAGACCTTCTGCTTCCGAGGCAGCCATCTCTTCAGCCCATATGTCCACTTTTTACAGCACTGCCCTTCTAAATGCCATTTGATGTGGTTTAATCTGGATGATTGAGACCAAAGATAATTCCATTAATTATAAATACAAAACATAAAATACAAGAAAATCATACAACTTCCCTCATATAGGTGTGTGTTGATTCATCACAAAAATCATTTATAGTGTTTTTTTATTTATTCAATTGTGCGTGTGTATGTGTGTGTGTGTGTGTGTGTGTGTGTGTATGTGTGTAAAACCATGGGCAAATTCGGGAACCACCATGGACCGCCTCCACCTCCTCCTTGTTTACTCTGCCCCGGGATTCACAGGCTCCGCCCTACCAGGACCAGAAACACAGGTCGCCCCCACTTCTGCCCAGCGTCTATACTTGGGATCTGGTATCCGAACTCAGGACCTTCCGCCTGCAAGGCAGAGGCTTAACCCCTGAGCCACCTCTCCAGCTCCCATTTATAGCATTTTATTATAGAACCATCAGTTCAAAGAACACCTAAGAAAAATTCATTTCCATAATTCCTGATCATGCAACATCTGAATATACAATAGCGAAGATTAATCACTTAAAACCATTCCTCCTTGCACTTGTTTCCCTATATCTGCTTCACCAGAGATATTGTAACTCTTCTTGCAGCAAGAATTCTACAAACATATTGAGTGCTGAGTCAGGGCTTAAATATAGTATATACTTATGAAAGTTGCAATGTGCTCCATGGAATTCTTTTCTTTTCAGCATGACAGACTTTACAGCTAATACTAAATGATTGCAAATTATCTTATTGTCAACTCTTCATTGATATAGGGGGAAAAGGCATTTACCACCAATGAAGACCACAATGCCCATTTCTTCTAAGAAAGCAAAATATTGCTGCAGCTTCTCTTCTAATCAGCCATTATCATAAACTAAAAGAGGATGGTTTCAGTGGAAGAAAGGGAAGAAGAACCCATCCCTTGTGCATAGCTCTTGGTGTTGTTTAATCTCTTGCCTTCATGTAGACCTTGCAGACTCCACCCTGGGGGAATCTGTGAGCACAGCCCCTCTTCATTCTGTGGAACTGGCCTCAGGCAGTTATGTCAAGCCTCAGGTCTAACTTATTTTTAAACCCCCCAAAGATTCTTTGAGGGAAAAACTCCATATAACTAATGATTGAAATTGAGGCCTTGCTTACTGTTCATATGCATCGTGAGCTCTTTCTGAACTCCAGCTAAAGTCATCAACATTGCAAGCCTTTTACATGCCATCACTGAATTTCTTCTAAGATTAAATTCACAGTGTTAATCAAGGATTAAATAACAAAGGTTTCTAGAGGAAGTTTGTAGCTGGGAATATAGTAGCTGATTTCATTAAGAAGTCAGTTAATTGATTATTCTAGAGAAACATTCTTTTTTTTTTTTTTTTTTTTAGTAAACTTGATTCTTTTTTTAACATTTTTTATTATTATTTCCGCTCATACAAACTTAATAGGTACACCAGGTTCCCTCCCTCCCTCCTCCTCCCCCCAAACCTCCTGCTCTCATTGACAGAGCCGTGGAGCTTACCCACTAAATGGTGGATTACTGCTTTTCTTTTGAGCATCTTCCATTCTTAGAAACTGTGCTAAGTCCAGAGATGGTGGAGGGTCCTCCCCGTGGTGACCGTGATGAACCCCTATAGTGAACTTGCCTGAGCTCTGATTGTAGCATCACCGGTGCTGACGCTGGACCCTTGAACGAGTAGAGTAGCTTTCTTAACTCAGTTTCCTTATCTAGGAACCAATAAGAATAGACCAGGCTACTGCATCATTTTTGTATGTACCTGGCAAGCTTAGTGGGATACTTGATTCTTCAGCAGCAGGATGGTGAATGGTATCATTTTTATGTCCCCAAACAGTGAGTGAATAGAAAAATATTGTAATAGAATTATTGTTGTAATAAAATTGTAATATTGTAATAGATTTATTATTGTAATAAAATTGTAATATTGTAATAGAAAAATTCTCCAGAAACCCTTGTGTTCATAGAGAAAAAGTGTTGCAGCTAGCCTGGGAGGGGAGGTAGAAAAGTTTTCACACCATGTTTCCAGTGGAAATAGCATATGAATAATCTTGCCTAAGAAACTATGTTAGTTACTTTTAGACTTTAGTTCTAAGAACAACTTGTTGTCTTTGGAAAAATGGTATGCCGCCTCTTATGAGTGGATAAAAAATGAGATAATCTATTTATTTCATATTGTGTAATGACCAGGAAACTTACCACCATGCTTAATGTTTTTTCAAAAAAAGATTATGTGAGTCTGGGGTTTGATTAAAGTCTTGGACAATTTTCTTTTCTTCTCAAAATTTTACTAGTGTTATTTAAAAGTTTCTTTTCAAAAGATTCTTTGGTGACAGATATATTGTATAATTTGCAAATAGTCTCTTTAACTCATCTGCAAACCTAATCATTTCTTTTTTAATTGCAGGTGTTGTTAACAGACGGAAGGAATTCCCATACAGGATACCTTTAGATTTGGTCCCCAAAACAAATGTCAAAAGGATTTTGAGTGTAAAAGGTAAGTTAATAACTCCCATTTATGGACTGAGGGCATAATTCAGTTGGTAGAGTGCCTGCCTAGCATGCATGAAGCCCCAGGTTCGATCCTAAATACCACATAAACCAGGCATGGTGACAGATGCCTATAATCCCAGCCCTGGGGAGGGAAAGGCAGGAGAGTCAGAAATTCAAGTTCACCTTCAGCCACAGAGTAAGTTAGAGGCCAACCTGGGCCACCACGTATCAGAAAATTAAAGAAGTAAAATCCTATATTCGCTACTTGTTTCCTCTCATGTTTCAAACCAAAATCACATGTTCTCATGATTTTTCTTTATTTCTCTGCTTCCGCTTTCTGAGAAAATTCCATGTCGTCCCACGTACCCCAACATCAACCACGTGACCACCTCTACCATCTTCCACTGGCCTGATTTAATTGGAGCCTGTTCTTCAAGAATGAAGGGTGGAGTCTGTCATCAACCCAAAAACGTCTATAAAATGAGCACAGTAGCTTTAAGACGTAAAGACTGTCTGTGATCTTAGAAGCCAGCCCTGCCCCTCAGGAGGCTTTAAGCCTGGGACCACCAGGTATACACTGCCATAGACCATGTAGGCTGCTACAGTGAAATACCTGAGACTGGATAATTTATAATAGACAGTGTTTTGCTCCTAGTTTTGGAGGTTGGAAAACTCAGCATCATTCTGTCAACACCTTGGTGTCTGGCAAAGGCTGGTCCCCATTTTTCTAGGTACCATCTGTGGCTACATCCACACATGGCCAAGGGGAAAAGGGCAAAATGTCCAAAAGGAGGTGTACTCCTCTCTGTACTTTTTTTAGAAGGTCATCTCTCCTGATCAGGAGGAACGAACCCTCCTCATCACCCCAAAAAAACCCACCTTGATGATCAGATTTCAATGCATGGACTGAGGACGGACATGCACTTCAACCATGGCAGGAATTCTGTCCCCTCCAGGGTACTTGCAACAGAGGCATCTTGGATGGGTTTGCCCCAGGCTCCAGCCTTTACAGAGTAGTATCACATCACAACAGGGCAGCTTGTCCCAACTACACTTGGAAGATTAGTACAGGAAAGAACTTTTTGGATCATACGCAACCCTGTGCTTGGGTTTATAAGAGACTGCTTTGCCTGAGGTCGTGCAGTGCACCATGGATACAGTATCAAAACACTCTCTGTTTAGTCTCTGTGCTTTGCAGAGGATTAGAAAATATGGTTGACCATGTCTGTTCCCCTAGTGCTTTCCCTGCAGTACTCTGTCTACTGTATCATTTCATCCACTGTCATGCTATAGTGCTATGTTGTCTCATTTTTATCTCCTAAATCCATATTCCTAACCAGATCTTATCTTCACCCCTGATTTCTGAGAAGCAAATAAATCGCTTAGATTAAAAACAGAAGACCAGAGATAGGTGTGCTTCCCTCTTAAGCATATACTGCTACAAGCCAACAGAGAGCGGCTGTGTCTACTTTGATTTCTTTCTGTTTAGGACTGCTGATGGGCGAAGTCTTGTCCATGGTTCTGAGCAAGGAAGGCATCGATATGCTAACCCACCTCCCCAAGGGCAGTGCGGAGGCGGAGCTGATGAGCATCGTCCCTGTATTCTATGTCTTTCACTACCTGGAAGCAGGAAACCACTGGGACATTTTTCATCCTGATTCATTAACTATGAAAGAAACACTGAAGAAAAAGATCAAAGAAGGTAAGAATGAATTTGCTTACGGATTGTAAGCAAATATTTTAAATAATATAGTACTCAAGTGGTGGGGCTGGAGAGATGGCTCAAGGGTCAAGAGTGCTTTATGCACAAACATGAGGACTGTCATTTGGATACTGGAACCCCAATAGCAAGTCAGGCATCCCACACATGCCTGCGTGGCCCCAGCACCAAAGAGGTTAGAGACAGAGGCTTGCTGACTTCCAGCCTGGTCAGAAAATAAGTCTCAGGTTCAGGAAGAGACCCTGCCTCAAAGGAATAGACTGACAGTGATAGAAGAGGGTAACTGATACCCTCCTCTGGCCTCCGGGTAGCACAGAGCTGTGTGTACACACACACACACACACACACACACACGCACACACATACACACATGTATGCACACACATATATGCTGACTCATATATACCACACCCAGATATATGAGACACACACATGCGCTGCACTCACACAGCATAATCATACACATATACCACACTCACACACATACTTACACATACCACACTCACACATATACATAGACACATACATACAGAAAGACACACACGAAAAGAAAATTGAGTTAAAAAGTAATATTTAAGGGCTGGAGAGGTGGCTCAGGGGTTAAGCCTCCGCCTTGTAGGCGGAAGGTCCCGAGTTCGGATCCGATCGGAAGCAGGGCGGCCTGCGCTTCTGGTCCTGGTAGGGCGGAGCCTGTGAATCCTGGGGCAGAAGGAGATGGAGGAGTCCATGGTGATTCACGAATTCGTCCGTGGTTCTACACATACACAGACACACGCACACACAGATACACACACACACGCGCGCGCACATACACACGCACATGCACACAGTTGAATAAATGATAATAATAAAAAAAATTTTTTAAAAAGTAATATTTAAGCCTTTATGAACTACATAAAAGATTAATTGTAAAAGCATTTCAGCAAAAAAAGGGGGATTTTGTTACATAAATAAATGCATTTGCTTTGGCAGTGTGGCTTAATTTACTAAAATGCCTGGAAGAGAGACAAGATACCTGCATTCCAAACTCTGAGAGCGCATCTTCCCTGTTTGAATGAGATCAAAATGTTCTAGTGACGAATCCGAGTTCCTATAATTTGCAAGCTTCCTTTTAGTGGCTGGTTGCAGGCCACAGAATATAAAGTAGCTGCTCAACATCAGAGGCAGTTTACCAACCCCCACCCCACCCCCGGGGTTTCGGAAAAAGGGAGGCCAGCAAAGCTCTAAGTTCTTTTTATTCCTTAGGGATGGTGAGCATCTCGTCCTTCAGAAACGCCGACTACTCTTACAGCATGTGGAAGGGCGGGCATGCCAGCACTTGGTAAGGAGCAGGTTTAACTTCCATTCACAAACAGCAGTTGACCAGAGGGCAGAGTATTGGCAACCTCAAAATGCTCAGCTCTAATCAGACCATCCAAATCTCCTCCCATCCTAAAGCTCAGGGATGGAAGAGGGGGTGGTAAGATTGTAAGAGCTAAAGATGGGGAGATATATTCCAGGCCTGGTCACTTCAGACACAACAGAGCTGTGGGCCCAGAAGCTCACTGCAGTGAAATCTTCTTCCACCAAATCTACATAGTGGCCAACATATCAGTATTCCCCCATGGGCCAGTGACGATCTCAGGAGAAATAACTACATGTACTGGGGATTATAGAGGCAGGTGCAAGACAGGTAAAGGGGAGTGTCCCTGCCAGTGGATTTACCCACTGAAGAGCCCCTTATACTGCCACAGAGACCTGATCCCCTACTAGAACAGATAACCCACAGAGAGCCCTGTGGTCCATACATACAGAGGATGTGAGGGCAGGAGAGACAAGGATAGATGGGGAAAGGAGAAGAGGATGGGAGAACTGAGAGGAGGTTGGGAGGGGTATAGACAACAATTCATTTTACTTGTAATTTTTAAAAAATGATTAATTATGAAAAGAATAACAGCACCTGAAACCCCCTCCATGTGCTCCACTGGAATCCTGGATCTTCTTTGCTCCTTTCTTCCTCTGGCAGCCCACCTCTGCCCCATACCTTCACATAGCCCCAGGTTTCACTGCCTTTCACCAACCTTGGGACACCATCCTGACCCAAGTCACCATCCCCTCTGGATCATTGCATTAGCCTCCTTCAGTGTTCTGACTTCAGGCTTTGATACTGTGGGTCTGAGACTCAACACAGAACCTGGAACCAGTCTGTTAAAAGGCATGGGAGGGGTCAGTGCGAGGATTACAGTTCGGACCTCTGAACACACTTAGAAGCCAGACAGGTGTGGGGTCTGCCTATAATCTCAGCACTTGGATGGCAAAGAGAGAATCCCTGGGCCAAGTCTGGACCTCAAGAGTGTTGGGGGGTCACAGGCGTGGGCCACTATGCCCAGCAAGGGACAAGCATTGCATTTTAGATCTTGCCTTTCTAGACCATTTTTAATCTTTCACGGATATGCACATGAAGTCATATAGAGTCTCCGTTTTAGTTTCATGGCTTGTGGTTTATACCAGTATCAGGTACTGAGGGACGAGCTCACATTACATTCACAGCAAGGCACATGCTGCTGACCTGTCTGCCAGCTGGCTCTCTCCATCTCTATCCGCCTGCCCAGGGAATGGACCCACCCACTGCGGACTGGATCCTCCCACATCAGTTATGCTATCAAGAACACCTCCTACAGACTTGCTCAGAGGCCTGACTCATACTTGTGTGTAGAGGTCTTTCTCCTAGATAAGAAATTGACATCTGAGAATAATCACCACAAGTCTCTTGTGTTTTAAAATAAATGACCATAATTAGTGTCAAACTATAGCTGTCATCATTCAATTGTCTTCTTCCTTCAATATTTAGTTTTTCAATAGATTTAGACTTTCGGATTAAGGTACTTAGTGCCAAACAGAGAGAAAGAAACAATTATTTATATGCAGCAAAGCCTTAACTATGAGCCAGAAGTATTTGAGGTTTGTTCATATAACTAAGCCTGCTAATAATTTCCAGGAGTGAGTGCCTTTCTTCCATTATTGCTGTTGTCTTTTCTCAGAGCTAAAGCTGACACACAGAGAGATACATAATGGGCCAACTAGCTTAGAAGTGAGAAAATGTCCTGGCCTTCTCTTTGCACTCTTATGCTTCCCCACTAGAAGAAAAGAGACTTTGAAAAGCCCAATTCCATGAGCACAACAGAAAAACATAACTGGCCAGTATTTTTGAATGTGACCAGTTCAGAGACATATTCCTCCTCTATAAAATCAGACTGGAGAATCAAAAGGGGGGTCCTCTCAATTCTGTCCCTTAAAAATCAGCAACAGAGAAATTTAACATCTGACAATCTCAGAAGAAAAAAATAGGAACAGGCACCTGACCTTGGAGAGGCGAGTATCAAATAATAATATCTGAAAATAATAATTCTATTATTTTGATAAATAATAAGAGCAAAACTTAAGAGCAATCTGACAGCCCATAAATAGGTAAGTAGCTAGAATAGTTGGTGTAAAATACTGAAATTTAATGTACAAAATCATTTGTTAAAGAATGAGGAGAGAATATAATATCAACTTAAAGTTGTTTTATGGCCAGGACATGGTGACTCTGGCCCAAATCACAGCATTCAAGAAGCTGAGCAAGGAGAATTGCAATGAATTTGAGGCCAGCCTGAGCTACATAGAGAGTTTGAGGCTAGCCAAGACTACATAGTGAGCATCTCATACAAAGACCCTTTACAAAATGAAAAAGTCTAAATACTAGACAATATCAACATTATCTCATGAGTTTAGTGTGGTGGGATGAGAGGTAGACAAGATGATTCTACCTTTGTGTCTGCTGAAGCATCGCCAGAAAGAGCCAAAGTTGCTTACAAGACGGCAGGGAAATTTTCATAACCTGTTGTTTTGTGCTCTGGGCTTTCCCTCTTGAGAAATTTTATTTAAAATGCATTTTTAAAATAGAATTTTTAATTGAGGGAGAGAAAAGGTCTGAGACCAGGACAGCTGAGTGGTCGAAAGTGGGGATGTTGGGCAGCTGGAGACGCAAGAGGTTCTGATTGCTCTGCTACTGGTGGTGGACAGCACGGAGACTGGATTGTCTTCGCAGTGACCATCATGACGGCCTCCTTGCAGGCGGCGAGTTCTGAGTCAACGGCAGAGCTGAAGAGGAAAGAAACAAGCATCCCAAGGACGTTGGGAAAGGCCGTCAGTCTCATGTAGGAATTTAGGACTAGTACAGATTTTGCAGTTTTACCTCTGCCTCTGCTACCTTCCACCTTGGCATGCAATCTGTCCTCAGGAATTGATTTTCAGCGTGTGTGCTAGCTAACAATCCTGGGATCCCAGATGTGTCATTCACGTTTGTTGAATGAATGTTTTGGAGATTTTCCCAAGCTTTTTCCCTTGTTGCCTTGTAAAACGGTGACCTACTGTGGAATTATAAGTCTTAGGATTCGACTTTTGAAGAATAAAATTGTATGCAATAAAACACCCTATAAATGGAGAGCCACAAGGGGCTCGGTGTTCCGAATACATGTTTGATTTTGTCTTGAAGGTTAACAGCCTTTGCTCTGCGAGTCCTGGGGCAGGTGGACAAATACGTAAAGCAGAACAAGAATTCAATCTGCAATTCTCTGATGTGGCTGGTGGAGAACTGTCAGCTAGAAAATGGGTCTTTCAAGGAAAATTCCCAGTATCTACCAATAAAATTACAGGTAAGGAAACAAAATCTTAAATGAGCCATGGTTTTATTTACATGTCTGTTTTATCCTCGTCCTATTATGGGAGGATGAAGAAGAGGGAGAAAAAACACATGCAAACCAGCAAAAAACTTCTTGTGGACTGGAAAAGGATTCAGGAAGTTTACCATATGCTCTGAGTGAAGAAATTTTCAGACGGCTCCCTAGCAGTCAGATATAAGATTATCTTAGACTGCATAGGAATGGTATTTGGTATACTAAGAAGATAAACTCTAGCAGTATCAGAATAAGTAAAATGTACTGATTTGGGGGAATGGAAGTGTGTATAAAGCTCATAGTCCCCCTTCACCAAGTCAAGTCTGCAAGAATAAGAGAAAGGATGTCAACTTATATAAAAAGTACCGGAGCATCAATGTTCACTGCAGTTCTAGTAGTTAAGTAGTGACGGAACCAACCTAAGTGCCCAACCACAGAGAAATTAGTTAAAAAAATAATGTTGTGGTTTTTATACACGATGGAGTGATTTTCATCCATGAAGAATGAAGTTATGTGGTATACAGGAAAATGAATATTCTCAGAGATAATTCTATTAACTGAATTAAACCAGACTCAGAAAGACAAACATATGCTTTCTCTCACTTGTGACTTTTATATACCTAGATTATATATACACCTAGATTTTATATACACACATAAAATCATGTATGTATATGACATGAAAGAAAAGAAGAGAAAGGAAGAGAGAAAGAAAGAAAGAAAAGAAAGAAAGACAAAGAAAGACAAGAAAGAAAGAAAGAAAGAAGGAAAGAAGGAAAGAAGGAAAGAAGGAAAGAAGGAAAGAAGAAAGAAGAAGAAAAGAAAGACAAGAGAGAGAAAGAAAAGAAAGAGAAAGAAAGAAGAGAAAGACAAGAAAGAAAGAAAGAAAAAGAAAGAAAGAAGAAAGAAAGAAAGAAAGAAAGAAAGAAAGAAAGAAAGAAAGAAAGAAAGAAAGAGAAAGAAAGAAAGAAAGAGAAAGACAAGAAAGAAAGAAAGAAAGAAAGAAAGAAAGAAAGAAAGAAAGAAAGAAAGAAAGAAAGAAAAAAAGAAAGAAAGAAAGAAAGAAAGAAAGAAAGAAAGAAAGAAAGAAAGAAAGAAAGAAAGAAAGAAAGAAAGAAAGAAAGAAAGAAATTGCCTAAGAACTAAGGGCAACAACAGGAAAAGGAGGAGTGGGGGAGTGTAGGAGATTCCAGAAAACTAAATAGTAAGGACTGGAATCAGTCTGGAGAGGTGAAGAGGCATCGCTGGGGGTCTCAGCATCACGTTGCACCACCACTAAAGAGGTAAACCTAGGAAAACAGACCAAGTAGGGCTTCATTAGAGGGTATAGCTTTTGATGGGATCCTGAAGAAGAAAGAGAATTTGATTATGAAATATGAAGTGGGGCTAGGAGGTGAGGATGAGGGAGGCTGGCTTAGGGAAGGTCCTTCAGACGACCCAGGGCTCACTGAGAAACAGTTAAGGGACCAACGGAAGAGCAGGAAGGGAAGCCGGCCCCGAACGCATGAGAACCAAGCCATTCCCCTTGGAAAACATCAGTTCACCTTTAAAACCTTGTTTCTCTCAGGGTACCTTGCCGGTAGAAGCTCAGGAGAACACTCTGTATCTCACAGCCTTTTCTGTGATTGGAATTAGAAAGGCGTTTGACATATGCTCCCTGGAGGTAAGTCCCCAGTTTCCTTTCTCTGGTGCCCATCTACTGTACCATACACTAGGAGGACAGTGTGTGTGTGTGTGTGTGTGTGTGTGTGTGTGTGTGTGTGTGTGTGTGTGTGTGTAAAACAGAGGGCACTATGTGTGCCTGTGGCGGTCCAAGAATGACTTCAGGATTCATCCTGAATTGCTCTGCTTCCTTTTTGCTTTGCTCTGGGCCTTCCCAGGATCCATCTTCCAGAGCCGTTTTTCACATGTGATTCAGGATCTGAACTCATCTTTTCCCTCTTTTGCCATTCCTTAAAAATACTTTAGTGCCAGGATGAAGGGGTTGCGGAGCTGTGATGGGTGTTTAGAGACTACCTAGGCCCGCCTCCTCATCTGGTTGAGAAAGCTGAGAGGAAAAGGAATTGATGTTCAGCATGACAGACTGCTACAAAACCAGCCACTGTTTCCCCCCCACACCTAGTTTCTGCAAAATCCTACTGTATGCACATTTCTGTTATGGTCACCCAGTCACAAGTTTACTTCATTGGGTTCGTGCTGTTTCATTTGCTTGGAAGCCAAAGCCCAGGGAGTAAAGAGAAGATCTACCTACACAAGTTAACAAAGACACTACCAAACATGGGAGTTGACTCCTTCAGTAAACAGCTTACCACACAAGCTCACATGAGGAACTGAGCCCCACCTGCCCACAGAAAAGCCAGGCTTGAAGGCACACATTTATAATCCCAACACTGGGGAGGCAGAGACAAGAAGACCCCAGGGCTTGTTGCAGTCAGTTTAGCCAGCTAGCCAGCTCTAGATTCAGTGAACCCAGAGTGAACCTTGAAGTCCATAGAAGTGTACAGGAGAAAGTATGTGGTAGGATGGGAAAGAAAGGTGAGGGGAAGGGAGGGAGGGAATCTGGGATGAATACCAATATGCTTGTAAAAGTAGAAAAAAATACAATGAGATCTGTAAGTTGCAATATAAATCACCAAGACAACAGGTGACCACCAGTGTAATAGTGGCATGGGCACCCAGGAGACAACCAACAGCTTTCTGATTGGACTCAGGACCCACTTGTCAGAATAGTACCCATCCCTGTTACTGTAAATAGAACAAGAACCTAAAAAGGGGAAGGAAATAGATCAATAGGGAAGACAGTCAATAAACCTATAGGTAGGAAGACAGAACATCAAACTGCTCTGTAGGCAGCTGTTACTATACCCATAGAATGGGAACTTACAGTGGAAACCTAGATGAATGAAGGGAAATGCACATATCAGTGGGGTGGCCTGAATAGAGGTAACTTGTGGGGGGCTTAAACCCCCACAGGAGTAGACAAGCCAGAATGAACCCTGAAGTCCCTAGAAGCGTACAGTAGGAAGTGTGTGGTGGTATGGGAGAGAAAGGTGAGGGGAAGGGAGGGAGGGAATCTGGGATGAATACCAATATGTTTGTAAAAGTAGAAAAAATAAATAGAAATGGAAAAAAAATAGAAAATATTAGGATAGACACAAAGTAGATGCATAAGTTTTTGATTAATAAACTATCAACAAATTAAAAAAGTGCTGACTACAAGTTATAAAAAATACAATGAGAAGGACAATGAAACAAGATACCTGATGTCAACCTTCCACACATGTGCACAGACACACACTCATGCACCTGTACATACATGCACGTGCATGCACAAACACACATACATACACACACACACACTCCCCACACAAAATAAATTAAGTAAATACAATTTTAAAGAATAGTAATTTTAAAGGAAGCTTCCAAAGGTTGAGAGAAAGTAACACCCTATGATAGGAAGAGCCAAATCCCCAAAGCTTTAGTATACTCCTGTCTGCAAAGCAGAAGTCAACCAGGCATGTCCTTCAAACCAGGATACAGAACCAAGATGGGGAAACCCAGGGAAATTTGAAGAACTTGAAGCACAAACAAGGCCACCTTTTGGATTAGACCATAAACATTGGTGTCTACACCAAAGAGAAAATGACCAGCAACAAGAATGCTTTCTGGGCATTTAGGGACACTACTGGCCACTCCCGGAGCAGGCGGAGCTTGGAGAGGAGCCAGGCACCGTGCTAGCAGACTTTCCACAGCAGCCCTCTAGAAGTTTCCCACCAAGTGACAGGGACTCTGTTCCCCAGAATTCCCAGGATCAGAAAGCACTTCAGCAAGCTGTTTGTACGTTTGTGATGGTTCCATTATTACTTTAGTGCAATTTCTTTTGAACATGGAAGCCCTTGGTTATAGGGCCAAAGTCCTGTCTCTAGCTGGCCCCTCTTCCCAGGGGGTGGGGTCTGGTGATGAATCAGAAACAGAGAACAAAAACCTCCTGAGGAAAAGAAGAAATGCAGGGATTCAAGCACAGCCCTATTTGGCCCAGCACAGTGCTTCTTCTCTAAAGGATTAGTTTCGCTGAGATGCAACGACATCTCTCCAGGGTCTTTATCCCTCCCTCATCTCACCTGCCCCAAGAGGGCTCAACCTCAGGGGTTGGACTGATGTTGGACAAAGAGTATCAGTTGTCTCCTGCTCTTGTTTCCAGAAAATCAGCACAGCGCTCACTAAAGCTGACTCCTTCCTGCTGGAAAACACCCTCCCATTCAAGAACACCTTTACGCTGGCCATTGTGGGCTATGCTCTTTCCCTGGGGGACAGGATGCATCCACAGTTTCGTGCAATTGTTTCAGCCCTGAAGAAAGAAGCTTTGGTTAAAGGTAGGACTGAGCAAGTGTTTGCTAAAAACTTAGAATCTGCAATCCCTGAGAAGTAGATAACATGGAAAGATACAACGCTTTCACCCAAGGACCAAACTATCACACTACAACATAATAAATCCTGCCATTCACTCACTCTGCAAATAATTACTCATTTATTCAACACATACAGATTGAGTCTCCTATGGATTTTTTCTTATGTGTCAGGCACATAAGTGTTTTACACTCAGATAAGTCAATAATCAAAACAGAACAAATTACATTCAACCTAACTGTCAGCAAGATGGGTATAAGCACTTGCCACTAAGTCTGGCAATCTGAGTACAATCCCCAAAATCCACATGGTAGAAGAGAACTGACTCCCAAAAGTTGTTCCTCTGTCTACACACACACACCAAGGCATATGCACATGTATGTGTACACAGAAATACACATACACACACAATAAATAAGTAATCATAAAAAATTAAATACGAGCTGATGGAGTTGTGGCACACTCCTATAATCCCAGCATTCAAGAGACTAAAGCAGGAGCCAGAGTTTGTGACCGACCTGGACTCCATGGTGTCTCAAAAACAAAAGAAAAGACCCAGGCCTTTGTGAAACTTGCACTCTAGTTGGGGAAAAAGCAGCAGAAGAATTGAGCAAAACTTGGTACATGGGTTATGCCAAGTGATATGAAGGTCTACAAAGCAGGAAAAGGAGATGCGTACTGATTTCAGACACATCGTTGGATTCAGAATCACCAGAAAAAGGTATAGGCTTGTGTCGCTCAGTGATGCTTTCTGAGGAATACGTCATTAGTCAGCTTTGTTGGGGCGTGAACAGCACAGGGTAGACTACCCAGACCTGAGGGACCATGTCAGTGTGCATGCATTCTACCATCGTGCCACACGTGACTGGATTTGTATGGAGACCGGAAGCAAGCCTGTGACTCTCTAGAAGGCTGCAGATGTCCTGAGGCATGAGCACGCCTGGTGCTGTAAGAACAGCACAGAGCAGACAGCTGAGGAACCGGAAGTGAGCTGGGGAAAGGAGAGGCGAGAGGGAGGGAGGGCTGGATGGACCGTCGGGACTCACAGGGATTCTTCAGGGACTCCGTAACAGTTGTACACCTGCTGAGGCACCTGCCTTAGCAATGTTTGTGGTTCTATCGGAATGCCAGGGACTGGGTAAAGGAAAGGAGCTCCTCTCAGCTGATGGCTCTGGAAGTCTAAGGGCACTGGGCAGCAGCATTGGCTCGGCGGCTGGTGAAACCCTCTTAGTAGAGAGCAGAAGGATGAAGATACAAAGAGGACTGAACTGAATGGCTAACCTATTCACTCCTGAAAAGCATTCATCCGCCCATGAGGGCACCACCCCCATGACCAAACTCTTCCCATCATGCCCTGCTCCCTATGCTGCAATCCCAGCAACCAAATCCCCATTCGCTTGGATGAGGACAAATCGTGCTTAATAACAGTGCCAAGCCAGCAGATGCACTAAGGCTAAAATTGGCCCATGCTCCGATCCCCAGGCCACACCTCCTATGTGGGGTTTGCCCCCAGACACGGCAACAGCTGCCTGTGTTTCTGCACCCTGAGGTACTGTGGGGCTCTAGCACTCCCACCCCCACTGCAAGTGACAAGACTGCACTTGACACTTAGGAGTTTGTGATCCGGGGTGTATCCTACCATGTGGTCATTGGTATATTGACATTCCTCAGACTCTCCCAGCCTGATGTTGCTAATTGTTTAATAACTCTCACATTTAAATATATCTAATTCTTAACACATATCTCAAAACCACTTCTATAAGCCTTCAAAAGTAACACCAAAAAAAGTCTTGGATACTTTAAGATGGATTGAATCATCATGGAATTTAAGAGGTAGGAGGAAACTGAATACTTCCAATGATGTTTAGGCTGGGAGTTTCTTTTTCAAAACTACACTAAACCTTTCATTTTTAATACAGTAAATCTGTGTCTGAGTATGTGTGGGACAAGAAAATACCATATCAAAAGTCATGCAAATAATGTAATATAAGTAAATAGACAAAATCTGATTAACTTTTTAAAAAATCGTAATTTACTGTTTTAAAAAATCTTTGTTACCAGAAGGATTTGAGGTGACTAATTTACGTTATTGGAACAATAGCAAATACAATTTATGGGTCTATGTTATAAAAAGTCTTGCCTATGTGAAATCATTGGCGCTTTAAGTTGGGAGGAGATAATAAAAGATCTACCTAAGGATTTGGGTTTCATCTCATATTTTCCAAGACAAGATCTTTTTCTTCTAAGAAGAGAGATAATATGTCCATTTATCTCCAGTATGGATGATGACAATATAGTCTATATGTGTATGGTACTTTCTGGCTTATAAATACCTTTAGTATTTCATCTGAATTTTGGTACTTAGAAGTAATACTATCCAGCTAAATTATCAGCAGACTGGGTCCCACATAACTGAAGAATTTGCTTGAGTTGAGCCAATCAGTAGCAGAGAAGAGACTAGAATCTGGTCCCACTAATTCCCCATAGAATTACACTTGATATTCTATTGGTCTCTCTCTGTGGTACATGTGCTCTTTCTGTGTTGACCTTTGAAACTAAAGCTAGGGAGATGATTCAGTAGGGAAGAGCGCTTGCTGTACAGACACAAGGCCTTGAGCTCAGGTCCCCGACACCTAGGTTAAAAGTTAGGCATGGTCATGTGGCACCCACAACCCCGACACTAGGGGTGGCAAGTGTAGATGGGAAGATTGTTGATTGCTGATGGCCTAGATGAGAAAATGAGGGCTCCAGGCTCATCGAGAGACCCTGAGACGCTGGAAATAAGGTGGGTGATAGGGCAAGACATCCAACATTGTCTTCTGGACTAATGTGTGTACCCATGTGTGCACGTGCATATACACCACACACCTATCTGCCATGCATACAAAATAAATAAAGGAAAGGAAAGACTAGGACACTGCGTTATGAGATTTTGCTTTGTATTGGTCACCTGAAGGAAGTTCTTCTTACAAAGCAAATGATTATTCCAAGCCAGAAAGCTATACCTGTAAGAATGATGTCAAATTCACATTTTTACTCCTACTAATGAAGTGATGTGTTGGTATCAGGTAATCCGCCCATTTACCGGTTTTGGAAAGACAGTGTTCAAGATGTAGATACCTCCACACCTAACAGCGGCACAGCAGGTATGGTGGAAACCACGGCCTACGCTTTACTCGCCTGCCTGAGCTTGAAAGACATGAATTATGTCAATCCAATCATCAGGTGGCTGTCTGAAGAACAGAGGTACGGAGGCGGCTTTTATTCCACTCAGGTAACAACACACTGTCTATTCTCTGTCTCCCACGCCATGCATTCCACACTCATTCTGGCCCCCACACTTTTTCTCACCAGGTTAGCTGCCATATGTACAAATCAAACCTTTAAAGATTATCCATACAGAGAATGCCACCATACAGAACAGGAAGCAAACCTCAGAAGGGATACTCAGAGTCCAATCCGAACTCATATCTTCTGGCTTTATGCCTCCTTCCTGATTCTTAATGACCATGGAAAGTTAATACGGTTATCAGCAGTCATTTGATAATCCTGTGTAATGTGTAGTGATTCCTGTCTGAGAAATAAATAAATAGTGAGAGAAACACTGTTTTGTGTTACTTTTCTGTCAGTCATGCTTTATGCTGTGACTGATGTTATACAGTTGTATAACACACAGTCGTGTGCTGCATAGCTGTGTTTTGCTAAGTGGCAGACCATGTATGTAGTAGTCATCTTGGAAAATTATAATAGAGCCCAAAAAGTTCTTATTGCTTGGCGATTTGGAGTTGTCTTACTTTGTAGTGCAGCATATGTCTCTCTTGTTTGTAGAGAGGCTACTGCCAGTCAAATAAAGGCAGGAGAGATGGCTCAATGGGTAAAAAGAGCTTGCTGCACAAGCCTGAGAGTCTGAGTTCAAATCTCCAAAATCCACGTAAAAGCCAAACATATAGTAAAAGCATTTGAATTCCAGCCTTCCAATGGGGATGGGAAGTGGAGATGTGGAAGAAGCCCTAGAAGCTCGTGGGACCATCTAGCTAGTACATCTGGAGGACAAACAACCAAGAGACCTGTCTCAAACAAAGTGAAAGGTGACAACTGATACCTGAACTTGTCTTTTGACCTCCACATATGTGCCATGGTACCTGTGTGCTCATAGTCACATGCATATATACACACGCGTCATGCACACAAAAAGTACAGCACTTCCAATTACATAAAATATATAATGCTTGATGATAATAATAAACAATAGTGTTAAGGTTCGTGTACTTTTTCAAATACTAGGATTGATCCTGGAACTAACACATGCTCTATACCCTTAATGTTAGTGTGCTAACATTAAGTAGGCCATGACTGTGTATCTACACTGATAGTTGAGCTCAGGTGATTACATCTTCTCTGCCCCCTGTATACTTCGGTAATGATGGAGTGTAGATATATATATATCTACAGTGCTATATCCATACTATCTATATCCATCTACTTATCTTACTTTTTATTGTATGTATGTAGGTTCCATTGTGTACATGGGGAGAGTATATAAGAGTGTGTGTGTGTGTGTGTGTGTGTGTGTGTGTAAGAGGGCACTGTGTATGCCTATGAAGTCCCAAGCATGACTTCATGAATCATCTCAGATTGCTGTACCTCCTTATTACTTTGCTTTGGGATCTCCCAGTCTCCACCTTCCAGGGCCAAAAGTACAGGCTGCAGCCATTTCATTCGGAGTTTCGACACGAGAGCTGAGATCCAAACTCAAGTCCCTCTGCTTGCAAGTCAGAGGCTTAACCCCAGAGCTATCTCTCCAGCTCTCTTTCAAGAAAGAGAAAAAAGAGAGAGAAATAATAGAAGTATAGGGGTCCCGCCAAGATTAATTTGGTCACTGTTTAATGGCTATCTATAGACTTAGTAGGAAAATACACCCTGTCCACCAGCAGTGCTGCCGTGGACACAGGCAGAGGGAATAGTCTGCATTTACCATCTCTGATCTACTCACAGTCCCTCGATTTACAGGAGAAGATGAAGAGGACCAGAACCATACAGGTCGTTTCTTCAGTCTTCAAATGTTTTTTGAGTAGCAGCCATATGTGCCTCCTAGATCAGGAGCACTGTTTAGGTCACATTCTTGCTGCTGAAACAGAAGACTGAGCCACTTATAAGGAACAGAAATTTCTTAGTGCGTTGTTCTAGAGACTGGACTAGACTAGACTAGAGCAAGACTGGGCCATAGTTTGGCAAGGACCTTATTGCTGTCATCTTGTGGAGAAAGAACAAAGAGATGGGGAGAAGAGAGAGAGAGAGAGAGACAGAGAGAGAGACAGAGAGAGAGACAGAGAGAGACAGAGAGAGACAGAGAGACAGAGAGACAGAGAGATTAATGAGAACATCTTTTTATAAGGAATCTAATAATCTGTTTTTGAGGATGGTTCCACCATGACCCATACCAGCAGTAGAATCCTTACTAAGGAGGGGGTAACCTTCTTCCACCCTCTGCAACGGGACCCTTAACCAGTTTCACACAGTCATCTGGAACTTTGTTTCCAGACAGTGCTGACTGCTCGCCCATAAGAAAAGGCATTTGTAGAGTCTGGGAGCTCTTGGGAGACTGAGGCAGGAGTCCAATCCCAACCTGGGCTACATGGTGGGATCCTGGTCTCAAAGAAGTGGGTTCATAACTAATCCCAGCTTACTTTTTTACCTTGCTAACTGTTGACAGGACACAATTAATGCCATCGAGGGCCTGACAGAGTATTCACTCCTGATTAAACAACTTCATTTGAACATGGATATCAAAGTCTCCTATAAGCACAAAGGTGACTTCTACCAGTACAAGGTCACAGAGAAGAATTTCCTTGGGAAGCCAGTAGAGGTAAATGAACAATTTTAATGTTTTTACAATTAGATAGGATCTCTGACATCAACTATTCTGCTCCCATGGTACAAATGTTTTCATTTACTATTTCAAAATACATTGACTCCGAAGCAAGGAAACCTATTATAGCTCAGGCACCTGGGATTAGAAAGAAAAACACAAAGAACTTGTGTCCTGGGACACTCATCAAAACAGACATGATTCACAGGAACCTTGACACATGCATAGAAGGCCTGATCCAGGCCGACAGGTAGTCAAACATATGCCCAGATGCATGGATTAAATTTAGAAAAATCAGAAGATAGCAAGATGGAAAAAATGGAAGAACATTCTAGACATAGTAACAGCATATACAAAGGCACCATTGTATAAGCCATGAAAAGACATGTTTGGGAATCTGCCGCTTGTTCCTTTTGGCTCACTCTATATGCAGACTCTAGCCAGATTGGAGTTGACTTTAGACCTAAAAATCGCTTGCTTGTCTCTTTTACCAGGAGTGGATTTTTACATTTTTTTATCTTTGATGGGGATAGGTGCCACAGCATGCCTGAGAAAAATCAGAGGATAATCTATAGGAGTTAGTTCTCTCCTTCCACTATGTGGGTTTCAGGAATCAAACTCGGTTTCCGGGTTCGTGAGCAGGCGCCGTACTTGAGCCCTCTCACCAGCCCCTAAAAGGGAAAACTCTGACCCCTTATGAAAATTTCCCAAGGGACACACTGGAGAAAGTAAACTCTCTATTATTTTTAACTGCCAGTATACATGTACATGTTTTTCTAATTATCATATTTGTATTAAGTCTGCTAGAATATATAAATAACTAGGAACAGTCCTCATATTCTACATGTCCCACAAATTTGTAGAAAGCAAATCAAGAAATAAACCTTAATGCAAAGGTTACAAACCAGTGGCCCACAGTGAAAAACAAGACAGGACACAGTTATAGACATAAGTCTATACCAACAGATGAAGACCTCAAAATTTCAAATACCCAACTTCCCTTGAGAAAGCAATGCCCTGGGCATTGGCAAGACTTTTTCAATCTCTGAGAGATGTGTACATTTGCATTTATAATAAAGCTTGTCCCCACCCCACTGACACATCCCGAACATCTGCAGGCATTTGTGTTCTGCTCTGAGTTAGGATTGCATCTCCTTACCTGGGAACATTCAGAATTCTGAGATTCATGTTCTGAATCTCAGCTCTAATGAGCAGCTGTAGGCCTAAGGAAGGTAACTGAAATCATTGCTCTCTACAAGGGGTAATGCTGTAAAGGGCCTCTTGCCATTTTAAACATCTCCCAAAGGGCAAGATGGCACAGCAAGTAAAAATGCCAGCTGCCAAGTCTGGTGACCTGAGTTTGATTCCTGGAACCCCCATAATGAAAAGAAAGAAATGACTTGCACAAGCCATCCTGTGACCTCTACACATTGCCATGGCATGCTCATACACACACACACACACACACACACACACACACACACACGATAGATAATATAAAATAATAACATATATTTAAAAAATCTTAGACTTTAGCCTATGATGTTGCTTCTATGTGAACCCCGGGCTGTTGTCATCTAGCTTAGAATTCTCTTCACCAGCATTTCCTGAAAAGCTACATGAAGGACTGTTGGCTTGTTGCAGTTAAGCAGGTTCTTTAATACAGGATTCTCTTCTTCTTTAACATGCACGTGACTGAGTACGGTAGCTCTGGGAGAACCCTGAGCAGACAGGGCACAGCTTGCCACATTTCCCAGACTCATCTATCCTAAGAAATTTTGCTTGCTCCACATCTCAACTTACTGGTTGTCCAGTAAAAACTGCTATAGTCTGAATGGGTTTATTAAAATGTGAAAGAAGGTTCCACAAAACTGGAGTGCACACGGAGTCTTTCGCATCAGTGTGCTCAGCAAAGGGGAAATGAGGCTGCCTTGGAGTCAAGGAAGAGATGCTCTTCGAGTCTTGTTTAGAATGATCTCCTCCGTACTGTACACAAGTCAGGGAGCCTGTGGCTAGTAGAACGGGTGTGTAAGGGGAGAACTGCCTAACTCGGTCACACCTGCACTCCCTCCCCCCCAGCAGAGCGGAAAGAACAACAAGGAGGATGGATATAGCAGGTATATCAGTTACTCTTTTCTGTTGTCATGAGACAAAACTCCAGCTCATGTAACTTAAAAGGAGAAAACAGCATGGCTGGTTGGCAGAAGACTGAGGTGGTCTTAGTCACTGCAGACATCATGTAGGCTGAGAGCTGCAAAACTGCCAGGTCCAAGAGCAGACTCACTCATGCAAGTAGGACAGACCACCAACCTCAAGGCACACCCCCTGTGACTGCCTTCCTCCAACAAGGCTCCACCTCTTAAAGGTGCCACGACTCTCCCAAACAACTTGATTCAAACACATGATTTCAAACTATGACAGCAGGTTTGAGCGGGCGTTGAGACCATTTATTTCAACAAACCAAAGCCGCTGACAGGTAAGGAAGGTGAGCCTCAAGAAGTGGAGGAGCTGCAAAGGGAAGGTACTAGAAGGCCTTTGCCCCCCACCTCAGAGCCATCTGGAGACAATCTCTGCTAACACACAGGATGCCAGTTCCTGATACACCAATCATAATGAGTAGGCAAGAGGAAGGCCCAGTTCTGAGAGAAGTGCATTTATGAGTGAATATACAGCCAAAAAAGAACTCTGAGTGTTGGTTTTGTTGACTCACTCCAGATCCTAGGCATCTTATTTATATGTTGTCTATGTGCAGAAGGCATAGACTGCTCAGCATCATTCATTTACTTACAGAAGAGCTGGTAGAAGAGGCTGGCCCGTGTTAACCCAGTCTTCCTTGCTCTAGCCTCCTTCCCCAACTGGTGATAAATGAAAGTGTGATTTCTCTGTCTATCTCCCCAGGTGCCTCTCAATGATGACCTCATCATCTCTACAGGATATAGCAATGGCTTGGCCACAGTCCACGTGAGTATTCAGCTGGGAACCAGTGGGAGTTGGGTGTCCACCTTATGAGCTATCAAATGAAGATAAAGACTTTGCCACAAAGTCACAGAACCCTGAGCATGGATAATCATGACTTAAGTAGGATTTATTCATTTCATTCTTTCTAGCTGTCTATGTTATTCCTTGTATGTTGTGGTGTGACACCTTTTTCTGGGGACACTCCATATACAAGTCTGTTCAACGCAGATAACAAATCAACAACATGGGTAGGGAGATGGCTCAGAGCTCAAGTCTTTGCCTCACAAGCAAAAGGACCTAAGCTCCAATCCCCAAATCTCATGTAAAGACACCAGCCGGAAAGCGTGGTAGCCTGCAATTCTGGCTCTGGAAGGCAGAACCTGTGAAAGCCCAGAGCAAAGAAATAGGAAAGTTGAGCAAGCCAGAATGATTCCCAGTCACCATTGGGCCTCCAGAGGCACACATATTCAAGTGCACTTTTACACACACACACACACACACACACACACACACACACACACTAGCATGGAGGAAAGTGGGTTGTATAATTTTTTATTGATTATGGTTTCTCTCAATATATCTATCTCTGGCAAGACCCTCTCCCATCCACACACACCTGTAATGTCTTGTTTGCCTTGATGATATGTGGGTTGGGAGAAAGCAACACTTTCTAGCCGACTTGTGTGAAGCTAAACTATAAAGGCTCAGGGACGGAATCTTGGGAGCTATCGTGAAAAACAAGATGGGGGTCTCTCTGGGCCTCTGTTTTGGACTTGGCGTTTGCTGATTGGTTCACGTGCATCATTTGTACTGATGGACACTTGCATTACATCTGCAGTAGCAGCCCAGCCTTAACTCTCTTTCTATTTCCCCATTTTAATTGGAGTATTCTTGTCTCCGTGCCCTGTTGTAGGTAAAAACTGTGGTTCACAAAACCAGTACCTCTGAGGAAATTTGCAACTTTTATTTGAAAATTGATGCTCAAGACCTTGAAGGTAAGTCAGTGTGATTCGCTCTATAACTCTGCTCTGCTTGAAAACTGCCTACTACAACTTCTCTCATGAGGACAAGCGGGCATGCTCTGAAAACAAAGTTGCCTAATCCAGTTCTTATGCAGGTTGGCATCCAAGTAAACATTACTGGCAATGAGTACAATACATGTAATTTAGTGATGACTGGATGATAATCTATGATCTAATAACCAAGCTAAATGTATTCACTATTAGTGAAGATAAAGTTTTGTTTATGATACTTTAAAAGGATATACCTAGTTGTAAAGCCACAAAAACAAAATATGTTTTTTATATTTTAAATTTTGATTACTCTTTGTGTCAGGATTTCGTTCCAGGATCCTGAATTCTATTATAACCCAGATTAGTTTCCCTACATTGGTTTTTCCAATACATTCTTTAAAACATATGTCCTTCCCACAATCCTGTTCCACTTGCACTTCTCCTCTTCCTCCTATTTTTCTTTCTCTTCTTCCTCTTCTTCCTCTCCTCCTCCTTCTCTTCCTCCTCCTTCAGCTTTTGTGGTTACGGTGTGCACTGATATCCTTCTTGTGTGACTCCTACAGGAAGCTTCCTGCCTCCAGCAAATCCAGTCCTCTGCTCTTCTTTCCTCCAAATGCCCCAAACATATTACCAAATGCTTATTTACATGATAAGTTCTCTGGCAGCAATTTCTTCAATTATAAAGACTTCCAGGTATTGCCCGGAGCCATGCATGACCTTTATAATCCCCAGGAGGGCCAAGTTCTGGATCCAGAAGAATTTTTAAATTTGTTCAGAGACTCTCTCATGAATGATCCTGTTCTGACATGTCCCCAAACAACCAAACCTGGCTTATTTCTTCTTTTCTTATTTGGTTACTTGTCTCTTTGTGTGCCAGCATCCAGCTTCCTCAACTATGGCGACTCTGGATACAAGCGTATAATAGCATGTGCCAGGTAAGCCTGTCTTCTAGATCTGGCGTGATGATTTCAAAGCCTAACTTTCGCTGCTGTGTTTCAGTATCTTTTGAAATTTCAACATACCCAGACAATATAAAGTGGTTTGTTTTAGAGATGCAGGTATTCTTAAATGGCTGCTTCTTACAAAGAGCCGCTTTGACTTCATTCATATGTAGCTTTCTCTTCCTTATTTTTTCTTCTTTGGATTCAAACTGTGTGATGATAACTTTTTCAGTCTTTCCGAAGGGTAGAGATGGGATATAACTGTCAAGAAAGGAAAAGGCAAGCAAGCTGTCATAATGAATCTCATTCTCAGAAAAAAAAAAAATCACCTTTACCTGGCAAAACCCCCTGTCATTCATTATCAGTCAAGAGTTCTCAGTTCAACTACACTGCAAAGTCAGAACTTCCAGAAATATCCAAAGCTCTGGCCTCATTCCCAGAGGAGATGCTGATACAGCCAGTGTGGAGAGCCGCTGACTGAGGTCAAACCATCTGCTAAAGGAATGCAGAAACCTAATGTGGCCACTGTATTCACTTCCTGTCGCTGCTAAGCTGCTGTGGCAGCTTATTGCCAGCTTAATCAGGAAAATGATATGAATTATCATCTTACCATTCTGGAAGCCTGGAATCCTAAAATCAGGGAGTTGGTGGGGACATGGCCCTTCTGGAGGCTCTGGGGAAAGAATCCATTTCCTGCCTCACATGCTGCTTGACCTATAACTGCCTCCTTGGTTTTGGGTACCAGCTCTGCCTATCTTCCGGCTGTAGTTGACTTGGCCCTGCTTCTACCATCACTTCTGCCATCTGTGCCGCTTTCCTTGTAAGACCCTTGTGATTCTGTTGAGTACATCCACCCAGTCCACCAACACATCTCAGGTCCTGAACTGCATCACATCCATAATGTCCTTTACCCACATAACGTAGGCACTGGTTCAGGACATGGATATTAGGGGGGAGGTGGGGGGGTGATTCTGCTCACCTCAGGCACCATCCTAAAATGTTAGTGAACTGGTTTCAAGATGTGCACATAGCTTTGACTTTGGAATCAGGCTTGGCGAAATCGGGTCCAGAAGACAAGCTGCTTCTTTCTTCCATAGCCCTCGGCGCTTCCTGTTGGGTTCTGTTCCTTTAAGTCTTCTTGTTATCAGTAACAGGCATATGTATGAATTTTTTTTGGCTAGTTTTATCTGTCATCACACATGATGCCAAAATATACATGCAGACCTAGAAATCCAATTGGGTCCTATACTAGATTAGAGCGGGAAAGGACTTTGAGGTTGATATGGGAATCTCCTTATTTAGAAATACAGAAGTTGAGATACAAAGAGTTGAAGTAATCTGCCAGTTTCTTGGTTAGGTGCAGAGTCAGGGCGTGAAATCTCTGACCCTGGTGCCCAGTTCAATCTAAACCACCTCCTTCAGTCCATGCCACAGAGACCATTAATTCCAAGAAACAGAAAACTACTTTTCGTGATCCTGAACCCCACCTCTCACCCTTCAAGCTTCCTTTACCACCAAGTCCTACTTCCTTTCCCAACAAGTCTCTTTCCCTCCTTCCCTCCCTCCCTCCTTCTTTCCCTTTTTTCTTCTTTTTCTCCCTCCTTCCTTCCTTTCTTTTCTCTTCCTTCTTTTCTTCTTTCCTTCCTTCCCTCCTTCTTTCTTCTTTCCTTCCTTCCTTCCTTTCTTTCTTCCAACATTACCTAATTCCTCCTTGGCCAGTCTCTGCTTTATGTTCCCCTGCAAACATCTTCCTCATTCCCATAGTCTTTCCCCTAAGGTTTCCTTTGCCCTGAAGCTTCCTTTGCTTAGCTGCCACTTTTCCTCCTAAGTATCTATCAACCAGAGCAAGGCCAGATGTGATCATAAATGTCCTTCAACTCCAAACAGTTACCACGGGGCGGTGCATTTATGAACTTATGGCGAGAGCTAGTACCATTGCACCAGACGCTACAGAGAGCATCTTAAGTTGGTCTGACACTTTCAGGTAGCCTCTGCCTATACACTTTTAGGTGAACTTTGCACACTGACATACTTCAGATCTTTTATGTAACAGATATCTAACTGTCTTGCCTCTGGGTTTCCTACCAGGTCTAATTGTCCACAACTCACTGTGCATAAAAAGGTTCTTAACAAAAAGTCAGCCTTCTGACTTCAGGGGCAGGAAATCTCATTCCAGATTGTCATTGTACAAAAAAAAGCAAGTAAAAAAAATAGGATATCAAATATCATGTCTTTTGGGTTTTTTACAAATTGGGGGCAGAAGGTTAAAAGAGAAAAGCGACTGGAAGATGCTTTTGGCTCAGGGACACTGGAGTTAGGTTGGGTGAGTTCCAAAGTAACTAAGTAGTCCTTATTCGTGTAAGAAATCCTTTCCCTTCCAATATTCTCTCCTGATGAAGGAAAAAATTACCAGCAACGGTTTCTGTTCTCAGAGGGTCCCTTTCGTGCATTTAGTTTTTTACAACCTCTCTGTTGTGTTCATAAGAAGAGGGGGGGTAGGGAAGGATTTCATTTCTCTGCAACAGAATGCCTTTGGGGAAGATCGCTGGTTTTGGCAGCAAGCTAAAGGCTTCTTGAAAGGAGGATTTCTATTCCGTGGCTGAACCGGTCCCCATGGTAACCAGTCATCAAGGCTCCAGCAACCTTTTCATAGACACTCTCCACCCAGGAGGCCCTGTTCCGTCCTGCGGATGGAGTATTTGCATCTGTGAGTAAGCAAGCATGCTGCACTTCTGCCCATCCAATTAGGGAGATGCTCAGATGTCACCGCACTGTTCAAAGGCGTCTTGTGTTCCCTTCTCAATGGTTCATTGCGGGGAGGGGGGGGAATGGACTACATTTCTATGAGTCAAGGATTGTTTCAATACATTTCATCATTGTGATGAATATGATGTTTAAAAAGTCCTAATAGGAACTGCTTCATAGAGACTCTACAAAGTCTAACCAAGGAAAAGATGTGCCCAAGACTTCTGTAGCTCACCTAGTATCTCCTAATTTAGTAAAACTTGTTCCTGTGGGTGAGATCAGTCATGGAACTGTCTTCTCACTTCCTTCTTTAGTCCTGCCTTGGCCTTGCTCCAGCCTCCGAGGCCCGGCTCTCTCTCAGGTATCTTGACCTGAGGCTGGGTCCCCACAGTCGATTCGTGCAAATGACTGGCCCTTTTCCTGTCCTTCTGCCGCTGCCCAACCCGCTCCTCTCCTCAGCCCTCTAACTCTGTCTAACAGTAGCAACAAGTCTCCGCCCTGCGCCCTGCTGGAGCCAAAGAGTTCTAAATATGCATTTGAAACACATGCTTATACTTCTTCACAGTTAATTTTACAAATGAGAAAATGAGCTTAGAAAGAGGAAATGATTTGTGGAAATTGCTCAGCAGAACTGGGAGAAAAGCCAAGTTCTCTGATCCTCTCTTCAGTGTCCTTTTTTGCTCTCACTAGAGAGAGAGAGAGAGAGAGAAAGTTAAAGAAATCTATTTTATCTATTTTGCTTCTCCTTGCTTTTCCACTAACAAGATTCCTAGACAACATATAGCATTGAAGCATTATTTAATTTTTTTAACTAAAGTATTCATGGTGAAAAACTTGGAAACCAAGAAAAGCAAAGAGAGAAATATAATCAGGTATAGTCTCGTCATCCAGGGACAGAGACCGCTAATATTTTTAGTGTAGTCTGTTTCTGGATGTGTTTATTGGGTAGCTTTTCAAGATGTAACTTTGTGCCCATTAGAAAAAGAATAAGAGTGAGAATCGAGATACTCTAGCGTAGATGCAACTCTGCATGAAATTTCTCCAGAGGCCTCCCTTTCACTCCTAGCTTTTCCTGCTGGTTCTGGTTTAGGGGATTACTTACATGCTCAGGCACAGTGGTTCAGAGAGATTATTACTCAAGGAAATAAAAGAAAATAGACAACTCAAAGATCTTTTTAACTCTAGAATCCACATAGTAGAGGAACAAATAAATAGAGCTCTAAATTCAAAACTTATAGCTGCTGCAGCACGGGACTCTTTCTAAAAGAATCCTGTATATTTGCTTATCTCTGTCCCGATCTCTCATTTGTTTCAGCTACAAGCCCAGCAGGGAGGAGTCCGCATCAGGATCCTCCCATGCAGTGATGGATATCTCTCTGCCCACTGGAATCGGAGCAAACCAAGAAGATTTACGAGCGGCAAGTGGTTTCCTTTGTCTATTGAGAATGTTTGGGTTACCTCTTCAAATCATTTTAAGGACAATTTTAGGTTCTTTCATTTTAATACGTCGTTTTTGTCCAATCAACCAAAATATCCCCCCCCCCAAAAAAAAACTGCCTTTGTTCTGACTAAAACAATCTGCCTTAAGAAGGAAGTAGAAGCAATCCAGGATGATTCCCAAAATCACCCTTGGTCCTCCATAGGTACACATAGTACCCTGGACATACACACACAAATACACACATACACACACGCACACACACACACACACACACACACACACACACACACACACACAAAATAATAAAATAGTTTTTAAAAATCTGCCTTACCAAACTTTACTTAAAACAATTCTGGCTTACTGAAGTGAAGCTCCTGTTGTGACCAAATAGCCCATCAGTGGGGGAATGCAATTAAACACAGACTGCACCTTAATTCAAGCCTTTCTCTTTTGGTCCTTAGCTTGTGGAAGGGGTGGACCAACTCCTGACAGACTACCAAATCAAAGATGGACATGTCATTCTGCAACTGGATTCGGTAAGCTCCACCTCCTGACAGTGTCCCCTCACTATCCCCCACCAAGATGTGCAGACTGAAACAGCTGAGACTATCTCTTCTCCCATAATTTTCTTAAATTCTCCACTTTGTCAATCAGATTCCCTCCAATGATTTCCTTTGTGTCCGATTCCGGATATTTGAACTTTTTGAAGTTGTGTTTCCGAATCCTGCTACTTTCACAGTGTATGAATATCACAGACCAGGTAATCAACTCTACTCTGAAACATCCTTGGAAGATTACTTTGTGTTCTTCACATTACTTGAGAGGCCAACCTTCTAAGCCTGTACATTTTACATCTTGCTCATAGCCCACTTTAGAAAAGTTCATATCCAAGCAAATTACTGCAAATAAGTTTTTAAGCACAGTCTCCAAATGATTTCATGACATCGAGCAAATTAGTTTAAGGTCTGGACCTCAATTTCCTCATTTTTAAAATAAAGTTTGTTATATGACCCCAACTTTTAAAATTCTTTGCCTCCAGTTTTTCTATGGCATTCACTGCTGTTATGAAATCTCCCCCCAGAATAGCTTCTAGCATGGTGTGCATTCTGATTACAGTTGGCACATCCATCTATGAAAGCAGTCCCCACATTGCATTGAAATTACAAGTTTGTGAATCTTTCTCACCAACACCAGACAGTACATTCATCCTTGCATTCCTAGTTTCTAACACAGCATCAAGCAGACTACTTTTTGAATGAATGACCCACCTTTGGCTACGCAGCCACTTCTGAGAAAATTCAGTGATCAGAGAACTTTGACTCTGACTTAGACAGTTCTATTTGTAAGAAAATTCTTCAGGGAAGAGAACTTTGACACCAACTTTGACTCTGACTTAGACAGTTCTATTTGTAAGAAAATTCTTCAGGGAAGAGAACTTTGACACCTATGCATTCTGGTTTTCTTCTGAAAGCACATAGAACACACCTAGTCACATATACATAGCCAGGTAGTGCATTAATATATGTATTTATTATGTATCTCATATATATTTATGACATATATATGCTCTTGTCTAGATGAAATAATTGCACTTCTTTCCAAAGATCCTCATGTTACATAATGTTTCTTGTCACTTATGGGAGCAACAGATGTTTTCATTTTGAGAAATTAATATTGAACTGTAAAACTTCAAGCACAGAACTGAGTTAACAAGGGAGACCCTTCCCAGGGCTGCCAGTTCATCAGTCAAACTTGCTGGGCCTTAAGCCATAAATAGAAGATACTGTGATAGGCAATCTCTGTTAGAGACTCTGTTAGTGAGTAAGTTGTTGAGTATCAAGCAAGCCACTTCTTGTAACCATGTGTTCTTGTAACCACAGATAAACAGTGTACCATGTTTTATAGCCCTTTTGACACCAAACTGCAGAAAGTCTGCGAAGGAGCCACATGCAAGTGTGTGGAAGGTAACCCTCTGTGGTCATGTCCCGGCTTGTTTGAACCACCCACTCATTAATCACTGTTAATGGGGGGGGTTGTTTGGCAAACTGTCATTTCTCAGAGATAGATACATAATCTCGATGGACTAAAAAGTAATGATTCCTTGAGGATTGTGAAATTACTTCCTCACAGCTCTTGACCAGCCCTGTAGGACACTGTAAGGGAGCCTACAAGGGGGCTGGAGAGATAGCTCAGCGGTTAAGACTTTGCTTCACAAGCAGAAAGTGCTGAGTTCTGATCCCAGGTCCCCCACCTGCACTTCAGCCCCTGGTGGGCGGAGCCTAGGAAATCACAGGGTGAAGCCAAAAGGAGGTAGAGGCAATCCAGGATGATTCCTGATGTCACCCTTGGTCTCCCACAGGGATACACAGTGCCCTCTGATACACACACACACACACACACACACACACACACACACACACAAATAATGATTAATTATTGGACATCATGGGATGCATGATGGGAATTTTTCACCTAATTTTCTTTTTGTTCACTTGTGCACATGTGTGTGGTTTCTGTGGGGGTATGGTATGTGAGTTGGTTCATGTGTGTGTATGTGTGTCTGTGTCTGTGTGTGTGTGTGATATGTGACTTATGTGTGGTTTGTGTGTATATGTGTGTGATATAGATGTGGTTTGTACATGTATGCATGTTCACATGTGTAAGATGCAGGAGGATATGTATGGATGTGTATAGCAAGAACTGCAGTTGATATCATGACCCTTCTTCAATCACACTTTACCTTATTCATCGAGGGTCTCTCAACTGAGCCCAGAGCTTAGTGATGCAGGTCACCCTAACTATTCAGCTGCTCCAGGGGTCCCTGCCTGGGCCTTGTGAGCACTGTATTGGTAGGCAGGCACCACACCCACTTTTACATGGGATCCATACGCTGGTTCTTATCTTTATGTGGCAAGCGCTCCATGCACTGAGCCATTTCTCCCATCCTTACCTAACTTTTCTTAACAAAAGGCCACAACCCAAGAGACCATAAACTCGGGCTACTGGCTCCTGTCCATCCTCCTTCTCCTTCCAGTTAATGGAATCCCCTGTCTCTTATCTAATTCCATTCAGTCTCTTTTAAATCAAAGACAGACTTCTCAGCGAAGTTAAAGATACAGAACTCACTAGAAAGCAGCAACTGGCTCAAAAGGGTCTAGTGGATTTTGGTTTTGATTTTTTTTTCAATTATTTAGATTTTCTTATTTCTTTGTTTTGATTTTATTGTTTCATGTCTTTCTTTCTCTACTTCCTAAGTCCTTTTCATACTCTTTTAGAACTGTAAGTCATTTGTTATCATTTCTAAGACTTTCAAAGAACTTTGGATTGGCCTCAGAATGGAAAGTTTGTCCACTTTTTTGCACATGCATTTCTAAATAGCTGGATGTGGAGTGAATAACTGTTTGACAATAAGTCTCATATTCAGGACTTTGCTGTAGTTTGTTTGGTTTGGCTTTTACTTTGTATGATATTTCAGTTGATGGAAGAATTGGGAAATGGAGGGGCCTGAGAATTTGGCATTTGTAAGCTGATATTAGATTGTCTCAGGGACAGTTAGAAGCAGTGTTCTTTTCTGCAGGGGGCGTCTGCTCATTAGCCTAACTTTTACTATTTTCCACACCATCCAGCGGACTGTGGGCAACTGCGGGAAGAACTGGATCTGACAGTCTCTGCAGAGAGCAGAAAAGAAACAGCGTGTAAACCAGAGATCGCATATGGTGAGTGGACAGGATTCTCCAAACATAAAACTCATGAATGATGATCAGTCAGAAAGGATCAAAAACTTCACACAGTAGATATGACATTTTGTTCGTTCCCTTGAAGGAAAATGCCGTTCATTTTCAGCGTTAAAATGCAAGATTATTTATTCTTCAGCAAAGAAATGTGATATTCATTAAAAGTAATGAGAGTGATATATGTGCATTCCTCGAAGACACTTTCCCCGAAAAGATCTTTTCCAGTTAGCACTCAAACAAACTTCAAGAACACTTTTGAAAGCCACAGAGGTGTAGAATTTCAGTGGTGTGGGTAGAGCAGAAGCAGGAGTGCAGAAGAGAGAGGCATTGCCTTTAAAATTTCTTCAACATAAAAACAGTTGCAGGCTGAAGACAAGGCCCAGGGATTAAGAAACTGTCTCACAAGCAGAAGGTCCTAAATTCAGATCCCAGGTCCCACACTAAAAACGCCTGCACTTTCAGTGGCCTGCACTTCCAGCCCTGGTGGGCGGAGCCAGGGAAATCCCAGAGGGAAGCAAGAAGGAGGTAGAAGCAATCCAGGATGATTCCTGAAGTCACCCTAGGTTCTCCACAGGGACATATATTGCCCTCTGACTTACATGTGTGCGGCGCATGTGCACACGCACACATATAAAATAAATAATAATAATAACAAAACAGTTGCAAAACGCATTTGAGGCTGTCTTCAATTCTAGTCACCTAAAACTTGGATCAGAACCAGTGTCCAAGGAGAGCTATAGCCTTAAGTCCCTACGAGAATTAACCACTTGATATCCAAAGTTCTAAGGGCTAAACTTTATGTGATAGAACTCCTTTGTCTGCTGCCTTTAGTTCTCCAAGTTTATTTGTGGTGCTTTTTCTTTTCATTTCTTTTTTTTTTTTTTTTCGAGAAAGTGAGAGGAAAGAGAGAGATCTCACACTGTTCACTACCACCTCACGCCTTTTTTCTGAAAATTGAAAAGGTGTTATTTAAAGGTGTTAAAAAATATTAAGTGCAACTGATCTGTCACTGTCTTACTTTCACAAAAACACCTCACTTCTTGGTACCAAAATCTCTGTAGTTTCAGAGTCCCATTGCTATGATACATGCACAACCAAAATGATTTAGGGGGACAAGGGGTTTATTATTCTAGTTTGCAGTTCTTCATTACAGCTCATCAGCGTGGCAGGGGTGATGTTCATACTAACATCAGCAACGATGGGATGGATGGCACTATGTCCACAGGAAGAGCTGAAAAAGGAACATACTTCCTCTCTGGCCAGCATGCCACATGCAATTCCTGAACTAGTTCCTTCCATCTCACCCACCTGCTCAGCCTGCACGGGCTGAATCTTCCCAAATCAATTAGAAAATCTCCCACAGGATTGCTTGGAAGCTTAACTTAATTAACTAATTCTTCTTGGTATACCTAAAAACTCAATTCTCCCTTGTCAAGTTGATACCTGTATTTAACTGCTATGAGCACTGTTCTTTTACCAACTGTTTTCATCTATGGTTTCTACAAAGATCTACAAACAAGAACGTTATAAGGTACTAGTTCATGATCACTAATTACCAGGGATGTAACTGAGGCTCAGGGAGACTAAATAACTAGCTGGAAGTCATGAAGAAAGTAAGTAACCGAGCTGGAATGCAATCCTGCTCCCTAGTCACTACCACCATGGTCTACTGAATCTTCTTTATACCTACTGGCATGAGTTTTGTATGGGTTACAATATTTTTTCCCTTGAGTTCATCTTGATATAAAAAAAATGCTGAAATGTTGGGTGTCTGAGGCAGGACATTTGAAAATTAAAGACATTCCTGGGCTACAGAGTGAATTCTAGTCTGGGCAATTTAGCAGGATTCTATCACAAAATTAAAAAAAAAAAAAAGACAACAGAAAATGGGTGATACAGTTCAGTAGTAGCAGAGTGCTGGCCTAATATGTGAAAGACCCTGGGTTCAATCTTCAGTACCTCAAAAAAATAAGTAAACAAAAGCTAAGTAACCGTCCAACTCAGCCAAGCCCAATTGCAGCTTTTAAAGTACATCATAACAGAGTGGGACATGGCTCAGTGTTAAAGCACTTGTACGTAAGAGAAAGAACTAGAGTTTGGATCACCAGATCCCATGTAAAAATGCCAGGCAAGTATGTGGTGGCCCTCCTATAATCCCAGAAGGCAGAGTCTGGGAATCCCAGAGCAAGTTAGGTTACCAAGACTAGCCAGACCACTCAGCTCTGGTTTAATTAGGGACCCAGTCTCAAAAGAATAAGGTGAAAGGGTAATCGAGAATGATTCCTCCAGTATCGCTTTTGGGCCTCAACACACATGTGCACTTATATACTCATGACTCCCCCACACATGTGCACCCAAACACATGCAAATATGAATGCATGTTCATGCACGCATACACACATACACATACATACCACACTTACACCACACAAACACATGACATGAAAATGAAAAATTAAAACATATCACCACTTGAAGAGAATAGAGGATAAAATGACTCAATTTTGTTTCAGCTATTGAATTGCACTGAATTATTCCCTCCTTCCTTTTTAGAACTATTTGACACAAGCATCAGGAGCCACTTTGTTCATGGAAAGTAAATGTAATCTGGATTTATCATATTAATTTTAAGAAAAGACTAAACTAAGTCCTGGGGGCTATGGCTTGTTGCTGGAGTAATAGGGAGGAACAAAATAGAATAGTTCCCTCTCTTCTCAGTGTTGTCTACATACTGGGTATACTGCCCTGGTTCACCACAAAGACTCATAAGTCTGGAATTCAGGACATTTTCATACATTTTGAGCTACACTTTTATGTAACTGTTGCCTCTGCCACAGTGAATTCATCTATCTGCCATCTATCATCTATCTCTGTCTACAACTAAGATAGTTGAAAGGATCTCAAGAACAGACAAACCATTTAGGTCTTTAACCCCATCAGAAGCAAAAATCAAAGTGGTCTTTAACTGTTCCCATCTAACAGGTACATACCAGAGGTGAGGTCGAATATACAGATACATAAGAGCTCTTGTACTTACATCTTCAGAAAACAAAATAGAATTGGGATAGTGACCAGGCCAAGCAACAATGAGTGAGAAAATAGAATCTGCGAAAAGCCAAACCTGGAAGCCAAGGGCGCTAAACCAGGAAGCAAAGCAAGCGAGTTGGCTTCTGTGTAGTGGGTCTGACGGATGGATAAGAGAGGCTGAGAAGACATCGTGCCCGCGGGCATGCTCTTAAAGGATTTGAACTTGACGTCTAAACATAGGTTTCTCTTGTCTGTTTCACGTGTTTTCTTATTTAATTTAGAAAGGCTCTTGTCCTGATCAATCTTTTTTTTATAACAACGGCCAGGACATTAATGACTCCAATGTTTGACTGAAGGGATTTGAGCAGGAAAGGAGAGCCAATTCAGAGCACCACGGTAGCTTGCCACGCTTGATCTCTCATCCATTTGACAAATTCTGCCCATACATTAGTGGTTTTCCGCTTGAGCTGTTTTATTTGCTTTGTTACCAGTTTATAAAGTCAAGATCACATCCATCACTGAGGAAAATGTTTTCGTCAAGTACACGGCTACTCTTCTAGATGTATACAAAACAGGTGAGAACTCATCCTTTCTTTCTGCACACATTGAGTACCTATCATCAGCCAGGGATTATGTTAGACATGGGATACAACTTGATTAAAATAAACAGGGGTCTGCTTTCCTAAAGTTTGCATGAAATTGATTTATTCAATAATTGTTCAAATATATTACCTTATTTGTATCTTCTAAAAAACTGTTTTCTCAGTAGATATAAATGCTGTGATAAAATTATAAGTCTGGGGCTGGAGAGGTGGCTCAGGGGTTAAGCCTCCGCCTTACAGGCAGAAGGTCCTGAGTTCGGTTCCCAGATCCCACGTATAGACGCCAGGCGGAAGCGGGGGCGGCCTGCGCTTCTGGTCCTGGTAGGGCGGAGCCTGTGAATCCCGGGGCAGAAGGAGGTGGAGGCGTCCATGGTGGTTCGCGAATTCGTCCGTGGTTCTACACATACACAGACACACAAACACACAGACACACACACACACAGACACACACACACAGACACACGTGCGCGCGCGCACACATACACATGCATATGCACACAGTTGAATAAATAATAATAATAATAATAAAGATTATGTCTAAATTTCAATAATATGTTAATATTGATTTTTTTCTGGAAATTCCATCAATAATTTCAAGTCAGAAATATTTGATTATTATTTTCTGTACTCTAAATAGAGTCAAAATTCTAATAATGCTACAGGGTTTATGTTCAAGTTATTATGTTCTAGAGCCTAAGATTGAAATCAGAACAGGTACAAAGGATTAAGGCAGAGTTTATTAGGGGAGGAAAAAAAAAACTCATGACACAAGAGACAAGGGAGCCATCTGATGGCTGGCAAGGTCAGGGATATATACAGATTTGGGTAACGCCAGAAGGCAGAGCCTGGGAATCTCAGAGCAAGCTGGCTAGCTAGACTAGCCCTGTGGGCAAGCTCTAGGCTGGGAATGTGACTCAGATGAAGCTAGGTCACTGGACAGCCTAGTTTGAACTAGTATGCTGGAATTTATATTGCTAGCACCATCCTGCATACAGTTACCATTGTATACGCTTTACAAATGGGCTTAATTTTTTTTCCAGAAAGGGGAACATAAGAAAGAGCTCTAGGCAATGCTACTGAGTCCTTACACCTCATCAGAGAGGAGGACTCAGAGGGAAGTTTGACATGCACACTAAAGGATACTCCAGGAATGGGGGGGCCCCACTGGGAGATAGGGAGGGAGGAGGGGAAAGGAAGGGGGAAAGAGCGGAGGGAGCAAGTGGATCCAGGGAGGGGTTGAGGGAGGGAGGGGAATGGGATACCTACCAAGTTTGTATGAGTGGAAAAAATAAATTAAAAAATTAAATTAAATTAAAAAAGGAAAGAAAGAAGAGAGAGTTTTAGCTCTATATCCTATTCCTAAAAAAAAAAAAAAGAGATGACTGTGTCACAGCGTAATAGTTAGGTATCAATCTTCAACATTGTAGTGATGAGTCAGGCTCCATCCTACCTCAAGAAGTTTCTGGTCCACATAAGGAATCAGATATGTGGGGCAAAACACTATGGTAGAAGTTCAGGTATAAGAGAAGTGAGTGAGGGACTGGGGCTAAGCAGTAGAATACTTGCCTAGAATGTGCAAGACCCGAAATCCATTTTCTTCCGCTCTTCTGACAGAGAGCAAACAAGGAAGATCCATTAGATACTGTGAGAACTGGAGGCAGGCTTAAAATTCCACAGGCCACACATGGGGAATGAAGGACACATCTGGCAAAAGTACTTCCTTCTTTGCTACTTCTGAGTCTTTTGGAAATTCCAGTTATTCTCCTTAAAAATTTCCAAGTTTTTCAAATTTCAAACCTGTACTTTTCTAGAAAGTTGATTGTTCCTAGCTATCAAATATTTTTGTTTCACTACATAGCATGGGAAAGCTAATGTTATTCAACTATTGGCCATTCGTTCTGGGTTCATAGAGTATTAATAAGCACTTGGGTGATTCTTACTGTGTGGTAAGCAATTGCACAGGCTGATCTGTTTGACTCCACAATCATTCTGCAGTAAGTTTTATTCTCACACTCATTTTTTCAGATTAGGGGACTAGCCCTATGCAGAGAATATAAATCTGTGGCCAGGGTCGCACATCAGGTAGAGACCCTGCTAGGGAAGAAGCTAGGTGGTCTGGCTCCAGAGCCTTGGGTCTTAACCACTTCCACACTCCATAAGCATGACCTTCTCATGGTCAGGAGGACATGGACAGCTGGAGACAGATCCAGCCTGACTAAGATCCTCTTTCTCGTGTGTCTCTCAGGGGAAGCTGTTGCTGAGAAAGACTCTGAAGTCGTCTTCATTAAAAAACTGGCCTGTACTAATGCCGACTTGGTGAAAGGCAGACAGTACTTAATCATGGGTAAAGAAGCGCTGCAGATAAAACACAATTTCAGTTTCAAGTAAGTCACTTATTTTTTAACAATACTGCATGTTTCCATTGGGCCTTATATTTTGTATGAGTTTCATCTTTTTATTGTTGAATGAATAACAGGACCCAAGCAACTTAGAAGAAAAGGAGATGTATTCTTGGTTTACGTTTACATAGCAGTCCATCCGCATGGCAGGAGAATGCATACCACCATCAGGAGCCAAGGGAATTGGTCACACTATAGCCACAGGAGGAGCTAAAAGAGGGGCACACTTCTAACTGGCCAGTCTCCAGCCAGCTCTCTGTCTGTCTTAACCACCTGCCCAGGGATGGCCCCACCCACTCCAGGCTAATTCTTCCTGCCTCGGTTAAGTAATCTCCCAGGGAATGCCTTCATTAACTAACTAATAACTAAACAGGTGCCTAAGGACTCCATTCTGTGATCAAGTTGACATCTGTGTCTAAATGGTATATGGTTTGACCAACAAACCATTATGAATGTAAATGAAATGGTTTGAATTTAAAACAAAGAACCATTGAGCACCGTCATGGCGGCCGATGTTTAGCTGAAGAATGAGTCATCTGAGTGACTGGACACAATGTTAAAGAGAGATTGTTGTCGACCTCCCTACTCACCCACCTGCTTCCCTTATGCATTTCTGGACATTCTGCTTCTAAAGAGGAAAATGGTTCAATGGGTCCCTTATGGTATGCTTTTAAGGAATCCATCTTGGGGAGCTGCAGAGGTGGTTCAGCCAGTGAAGTGTTAGCCTCAGAAGCATGAAAACCTGAATCTGTGTACAACAGCTGTGTGTGGTGGTGTGCGCTTATAGTCCCAGCATTGAGGCGTCAGAGAGAGGCAGATCCCTAGAGAGAGCTGGCCACTAGTATGGGGAGTTCCAGACCACTGAGAGACCCTGTCTAAAAAAAAGGGAGGGGCATGCCTGAGACACAATGCCTGAACAGCCTCTTGCCTCCACAGGCATGTACACACAGCATCTACATGCACACACACACACACACACATACACACACACACAAGCATGCATGCACATGCACATGCATACACTCAGAATACATCTTGGTATAGATTCCAACCCACCTTGTACCAGGAGAGTCCCAAGCAGGTCCAAAATCCTTCAAGAGTGCTGAACCTTCCTCGGGCTGGCACTAATGAGGGGGGGGCTTGCCCACACCTTCCCCAGGTAGCCGTGCGACAGCTTTCTTTAGTCTGTGGCCACCCTAACCAACACTATGTTTCCACTTTTTCTTGACAGGTACATCTACTCTCTAGATTCTTCCACCTGGATTGAGTATTGGCCCACAAACACCCACTGCCCATCGTGCCAAGCATTTGCTAGAGATTTTAGATGAGTTTGCTGAAGACATCTTTTTAAATGGCTGTGAAAATGCCTGAGGAAATTCAGCTGTGTGTGGCTGCCATCGATGGCCTCCAATTGTGGAAGTTCCTCTGTTTTCCTTCTCCTTCTTTTTGGGAGCTGCTCTTACTTGGAAAGCTCACGCTCCCTAGAAATGAGTTGCTTTTAATTAAAGCACAAGTTTAAGGGCTGCAGCTTTCTGAAATAACATTAGCCTGGGAGAATCAGCCTCAATCAGCCTCAATAACATTAGTCTCCGGGAGAATCAGCCTCAAAGGCAGGTCCTCCGAGGTTACAGCAACCCCTCCTACACCTCCCACTCAGGAATGTGTGACAAGGCCAAAGGAAGAGCTCCTGAAACACAGTATCTTATGATAACATGGTCTTTTGCTGCAAAGAAAACACCACGAACAGGAAAGTGATCATTAAAGTTTGACTTGGCTTTCAAAGCATACTCAAAGGCATGTTATTTCATCCTATCCCAACTCTGACCACGCAGATCAGCAAACCAGGAGACGTAGAAAGTGGGAGTAGGGAGCCTTGACCCAGGAGGGCCCAGATCCAGAGCCCCTGGTACCAGAGAAGGTCGGGGTGCTGGTCTCGGCGGCGCCGTGTCCTGTCCTGGTGACAGTCGCAGCTGTTCTCCTCCCTTCCTCTCCGACACGTATTCATTTCCCCGGGAACTCCTTCTTGCCAGTAATTGCTCTACCAGAAGGCGGACAGAAACATGATGGAAGGGGACTGGGCATCAGGAGACCTTGGTTCAGATCTCTGTTTATGCCTTACACAAATGGTTCATAGCCCTGTAGATCTTACGAAAGAGTTTTCACATATATCATACCCCCATTTAATATCTAGAAAACCTCACGAGGTGCAGAAATTATTATGATCCCCAGCTTACAGATGCAGAAATGGAGACTCAGAAACATGAAGCAGCTTGCCCCGCCCAGGGAGAGGCGGAGTCGGAGAGCCAAGCCTTGTCTGAACAGTTCCCCACTCCACAACCCTATACAGCACATGCCCCGTGAGGGTCGTTTTTCTAATATGAAGGAAAAGATGTCGCCAGAGTTTCTTAACATAATCTAACTACCCCTGCCTAATGATCACAAGACATGTGGAGACACACCTCCTTTGGAAAGCTATGCCTTTCACCAAGTTGGTTAAACTAGAGACTCTCATAAAATAACTCTCATAAAAATAACTTTTAGGAACCAAGACCTATGTGCCTATACTATAAGCACTCCATTGCCAAAAATAGATAACCAATATATCCAACCTGTCAGTAAGAAGTGGTGGTCTCCAACAGAGCACGTTTAATATTGTCTCTTCTTCTTAATGAACCAAAGGTGGGGATTACTGAAGCTGCTTTCAGAATGTCTGGGTATTTGGCTGTGCCCCTGAGTGTAAAGACAAGTATACAAATAGTGTGCCAGGCCCCAATGACCTAAGCAACCCATAGTACAGTTGAGCAGCTTGTGAGTTAGCTGGCATCCTCTCCTCCTTGGCTAGCTCCTCTGTCTCTGAGGAGTTCTTTAGACATCATCTGTGCCCCCTCCCCAAACAGGGCTGGGGTCCTACTCAGCCTGTACTTTTTCTCCAAGGTCTTCATCCCCTGGCAATCTTCCACAGACGTGGAACTGTCTGTGCAGCGGTGTCTCTCTGAATCCGTTGTGAACTACGCCAGAGCAAGTCAGAGACCACTCTGTCCATCCTTATCTTCTGTGACTGGCACGATCCCGGGATCAGGAAGGGACCCAAGAAGCCCTTGCTTATGAATTCCTCTCTAGCAGCGAAGACCCAGGTTCTAAACTTGGTTTTGCCCTAATTGTCAGTGATGGGGAATGCACCTTTTAATCTCTTTGATAGGCCTGAGAACCCAGGGCTTTGAACATTGTAATGGCTTTTGCTTTATCTATAATTATCTAAGATTATTTCCTGATCTTATCGTGTGAAACAGAAAACAAAACCAAAGGCATGTACCTATGTACCACTAGATTATGGATGTCTGTCTGTAAACATGAAAGGAGCTTCCCAGAGCTTCTTAGAGAAGGATGGTGGGAGAGAAAAGAAGGAAGGTCTTCCTGGAAGAGAGGAAGAACACAGGTAGATTACCCCAAGTATAAGCCAGATGGATTGTGGGTAATCCAATGAACATTTCTACTTAATAGCCATACTCTTTGTAAAATAATATTTTTATTTACTCTGAAAACATCCTATATGTCTACTAATATTTTGTTCATATTCATGTCTCACACCTTCCCCTTCTATTGTCCGAGCCTCCTTCTCCCAACATACCTTCCCAACGTCATGTTTTCTTTTTATTTCAATAATCAACTAAGTCCACGTTAGTGCTGCATGGATATGGGGCCTTCCACTGGGACATGGGAGCCTACTAGTGCCACACACCCCAAGAGAATGTGTCTCCTTCCTGCTCTACCCGCAACAATCAACTGCCAAAAGTTCCTCAGCTCGGGGTGGGACTTGAAGTCTCCTCCTTACATCCATACTGGATTTTTGACTGGTTTGGTCTTATATAGGTTTTGTGAACGTGACCATGACTGCTGCGAGCTCATGTGTGCAAAGGCCATGTCACGTCCATGTCAAAACAGCATTTCACATCTCTCCTCCCCATCCCCCAGTTCTTACATTCTTTCCGTCCCCTGTTCCTTGATGTTTTCTGAGGTTTGGTAGGTGAGGCTGCTGAAGATGTGCTGTGTTTAACATGCACCAGGAAATGTAGAACTTGCACATCAGAGTCATGATTTGAATTTGTCTTTTTTTAATAGATGAGTTCAAAAGCATATTTAAGGAAAACTATTGATCAAATAAAAAGCATAGATTATTCCTACGGCAAAATCAAAATGACATATAAATAGTTGAGATCTAAGAAATTCTCTTGGGCTGGGGCACTGACTCAATCAGCATAGAAAGCATGAGGACTAAGTTCTATCCCCAGAATCCATGTAAAAAGAAGGGTGACATACATTTGTTACCCCAGCACTAGAAAGGTGAAAGTGGATGAATCCCTGGGGTTCTCTGGCTAGCCTCAGCCAATGATAGACCTTATGCTGGCAACTCATTGCCCCTGCTGCTGCTACTCTGCCAATATCAGAATCCAGCATCAGTCCTCTAACATGACTGAAGTCTAGGGACTCTCTAGGAATCTCCAGCCTTCAATACCAGACAGGGACCCCTGAAATACTCAACTCCTGAATTGAGCAGCTACAGGCAGCCATTGTTGGACTACTTAGATTTTGTTTGATTAATTGATCCAATAAATTCTCACATATATATATATATATATATATATATATATATATATATGTATTCTATTGGTTCCATTCCTCCAGAAACCTTGAATAATACAGAATTTAAGTGTAAGTAAAAGGAGAGAATTTAGGGATAATTTTTTAAAAGTTTTGCCACACAGGGAAACAAGGAAATGGATTTGGGAAAATAGAATGAAGAATAGACTAAGAGGAGGAAACAACACATTTGTGAACAGAAGAAATGACCCAGTAGAGACTAAGTAATCTGCTTCATAGGACAGAAGAAGAGCTGCAGAGGCGTATCCAAGAGTCAGAGACGGCAGCTCTGAAGCACAGAGGAAGGCAGTGGCTTCAATAAGCACCGGGGGATCATATTTACCAGGGTCTGACAAGCTTCTTAAGACCAGGAACCCCATCTTCAGCAAGCCAGGTGGGAGAGAAGAGAAGATTGGAATTCACAGCAAGGATGGAATATGTCCTGTGCATGGGACTGAGCCTCTAATGCAAGAATAGCGCAGGGTGCTGACATCATCACAGGACTTTTAACTCCCTAAGGCTGGTCTGAGTGCTTGAGTTCTCTTAAGAGAAAAGACTTCTACTGGTTCTTCCGAATAGATTATCACAGGAGATACAGTGAAGTTGACTCATGAGAACATGTAACAAGAGTGTCTTAGTTGATGTAGGGACCCTATTCTGTTACTGCAAAATGGATCTCTTCTTCCATTTTATTTTTTTATTGGGTTTATTACCTATGCATGATCTTACTTCTTTCCCTTCCTCCTGTCTGTGCTCTCCTCAGCCAAAGCCACGTGACCATCACCACGCCGCTCAGCTGTGTGCCAGGCTTCAAGCCCCTGTCTTCTGGGGACTCTGGGGTCCCAGGTTAGAGACCCCATGTCATTGTCTTTCACTTGCAAGGTCTTGTGTGACAGCCAGATTCTGATCTTGCTGCTCCATAAAGGGCCCTGGACTACATTTCATCTTTCCTGTGCATCAGCTGTCGTGCTTAGAGCACAGAGAGGAGCAAGAGATGACCCCGTTCTGAAGGGTTCACAGTGGGATGGGGCGACGGGGTAAGCACGCGGAAGACTGCGTGCTAGGAGCTGCAGCGCATGTGCACTTACAGAGCATGCGCACTGGAGCCAACCCCCATGGGATGGTGCTGCCCCCATTGAAGGCGAGTGTTCCCACATCAATTGACTTGGTCTAGAAATTAACTTACTCTCTCACAGATCTGCACTGAGCTTTATCTCCTAAGCGATTCCAGATCAAACTGTCAAATTGGCAATCACAAGTAATGGTCACGTTGCGAGGCACCGTCCTGATTATTTCCTAAGTTTCTGTAGTGTCAGGTCACACAGAAACCCTCGGACTTGGGCATTATCAGCACTTCTGGTCTCTGGATGTGAAAATGGAGACTTAAAGAAGTGAAGACTGGTGAGGTTGCTCAGCAGGTAAAGATACAAACCTGGCGACCTGATTCAACCCCCCCCCCCAGCCCAAATGGTACAAGGAGAGGGCTGACTTCCAAGGGTTATTCTCTAACCTCCACATGTATACCATGCATGTGTGTGCACCTGTTCTCTCTCTCTCTCTCTCTCTCTCTCTCTCTCTCTCTCTCTCTCTCTCTCTCTCTCTCTCCTCCCTCAAGATGGCTCAGTGGGTAAAAGCACCTGCATTCAAAATAAAGAATTAAAAATAAGAACAGAAGTAAAAAGTGAGGATTCTGTGTTATTTCTGGTCTCTCACAGCTGAAAGGGCACTGTACCCTTACCAGGCCAGCTTCCCTGGGGAATCACCTTGGTGGCATTCCTAGAAGGTGGATGTCCCCAGGACTGGGGAGCTGGGTCCCTCCTAGTGAGCCCTGCTGTGTCCCAGCACAGTTCTGTCATCAGAGTGTCTTCCTTCCCAGGCATGCCAAACTGATTTCCCAGTAACTGCCATCCATGGAAAGAATGGTGGGTTGAGTCAGAGCCTAGGCGGTGCCCCAGCTTTCCACTCCCCACAACACCACAGGCCAGAGCTCCTCAGGACCTGTTTTCCCAGGTGAGATGAGCTCTGCATGTCTGTTTGGTTGGGACACTTCAGGGTTAGGTAATCTACGAGCATGCTTCCCGTATCTGACCATCAGGATGAAGGCCTGAACATTGTGTTCCAAGGAACAGAACGGCTTCTGCCAACACATCTGAGAGGTGGCCCGGCCAGCTGAGAAGAATCCAGAAGGTTCTTAGAAATGGAGTTTTCATCTTGTCGTACAAAATTCCCTTCTCCCTTCTTTTTCTTTCCCTCTATGCTTCTTTCATTCTCTCTTTCTCCATTCTTTCCTTTCTTCTCTTTTCCATCTTTTCTGGTTTACAGATAAAGAGGGACATTTTCTTCTCTCAATCAAAGTAAAAGAACATGTCACTGGTGATAAATTCCTGCCAGTAAGTTCAATATACAAAGCCAGTCTCTTTTCAGGAGTAAGGGAGAAAAAACATAGCTACTTTATTCAGAGTTGTTTCATGTTTCCAAGAATTTCCAAATTTGGTTCTAATAAGCTCTTGAGATACAGATTTTTAATTATTATTTCATTTTTCTAGTTTTAAGAGCACATTTGAGTACTCATCCCTGCTTCCCTCCATCTCCCCTCCCTCCCATCTCTTCCCTCTCTTCATCGATCTACCTCACTCCCTCCCACCCACCTGCCCGTGTGCTTCTATGGACCCCAGGATTCTCTCTGGCTTGTCTGCTCTTGTGGGGGCTCAAGCCTCTTGTGCCATATAAAATTGCTTCTTTTCAGGCTGCCTACTGATAGGAAAATTTTCTTCACTCATCCAACTTTAGTCCCCAAGATTTGCACTGTATGTTCTTACCTCTCTTGAGTTCCTCCATAGTCTATAGTGGAATGTTAGTATGTCAGTCATTATGCAGGTCTGGGAAGGACAAATCTCACTGCAGTGAGTTCCTGGATGCAGCAGTCCTGCCTTGAATGGAATGTCTTATCCAATGGTGAACCTTCCCACTTTTAGGTTCTTACAATCTCACCACCCCCTCTTCTTCGAGGTTCCCAAAGCCTTAGGATGGGGAGAGATTAAGTTGACCTGATTCTGAGTGAACCTTGCTAGGTTGCCGTTAACACCCCATTATGGCTGCCCATTGCTGTCCACTTCACTGCTCTTCTACTGCTGCATCGAGTCAGGATGTTGAGATCCTCCACCTCTGTCACAGATTTCTAGGTTGAGTGTTAAGTGTTCTTCAAATCTATGGGTATAATAGCAGCTATTTACAGAGCAGTTTGGTGCAGTTTTCCTACCTATAGGTTCATTGGCTGCAAGACCCGCTTGTCAGAATGGAGCACATTTCTGTTACTGTTAACTAGAACAAGAACCATAAAAACGGAAGGAAATAGATCAATAGAGATATGGATTTCTGATTTTGAGGTTCCTGTATGGGCCAGGGGGGGGAGGGCATCTAAAGCAATATACATACCTGCGCTTCTGGGGAAGAGGCCTGTGAAAAAGAAGGGGAGCCTTTGGCCTGGGGAGATAAGTCAGTTGGTGAAGTTCTTGCCTTGTAAGTATGAGGGCTTCAGCTTAATCCCCAGAACCTACAAAAAAAGGAAACTAGACACGGTGGTACACATTTATAACCGCAGCTCTGGGAAGGTAGAGACAGGGGTTTGCCAGCCACACCAACCCACCCTACTTAGTGAAGTCCAGTCCAGTGAGAGGACCTGTCTTTAAAAGAAAAGGAATATGCATGATCCCTAAGGAGTGCATCTAAGGTTGTCTTCTGGCATCCATATGTGAACACACACACACACACACACACACACACATACAGTGCTGACTTCAACACTAAAGTTGGCCTTAATGTCTCTAGGGAGCGGCCCGGTATTCAGGGTCAGGTTGTGGGGTTTTTTTTTTTGTTTGTTTTTTGGTGTGTGTGTGTGTGTGTGTGTGTGTGTGTGTGTGTGTATAATGCCACAGAACACCAACACCAGACAAAGTAGAACAAGTGAAAAGTAAAGAGTGCTTTATAAAACTATGTGAGCATAGAATATAAAACAAATGTAATTCACACCACAAAGATGACTACACACTCCTTTCTGACTCATGTGAGAAAAGAAGCAAGAGACACCATTGTAGGATTGCTGTTATTTCCCGCCCAGAACAAAGCCCCACTTTTGAAGTTTTCTCCCAAATAATTGTCCACAGAAAAATCAGAAACTGATGTGATACAAGACCTTTCAAGGAAGAACACTGATCGTGGGATCTTTGCTGCTACCCTCTTATGGAGAAGCCTCTTGGTCCCCACGGCGTATGTCCTTTCTTAACCTACGAGTTGACTGCATGGGACCTGACCAGCCCATAGCTGCCAATGGACCCTAAAATAATGTGGATGTGGCTGGAGAAAATCCCACGGCCAAGGCTGACCTAAAAACCTCAAGTGAACCTTTTATATTGACAATTATATTACCAAGTTCTAGTCTGTTTCCTTTCCCTGTTTGTAGACATTGCATCACTCTTCTCGTTGCTGCAACAAAATACAGCTCAAAGGAGGAAGTTTTACTTGTGTTTGCAGTCCAGAGAACATGATCCCTCATGGCGAGAACATTCCTCAATCGAGAAGCTGAGCATGATGAATTGTCACGCTTACTTTGCTTTCTCCTTTTGATTCAGCTGAAAGACCAGAGACCACGGACCCTTTAAAGTGGGTCTTCCCATCTCAATGAGCCCACCATAGATAATTCCTCCAGGCAGGCCAGAGGCTAACCTAATCTAAATAATCCTCATAGATGTGACTGGAAGCTTGTTTTCTATAGGATTTCAGGCTCTGTCAGGTTGATAATATTAATCATTAATGACTCCAGTCGGTCCTCCCCATCCTGCATCTCATGCCTAGCACAGCTGCTCACTGACCAGCACCTGTCCTCCTCCTACTCTGCCAACCCGACTACTGCAGGTCACCGTTAGGGTGAGCGCACTCCTGCCCAAGGGCCAAATCCAGCTTGCGCCGTCCATGCCCATTCCGCAATACATTATCTCTGCTTCTTGTGTGCTACCAGAGACAGCTATGCAACTGCCACAAGGACTATGTGACCTAGAACGCATAACACGTGTACAGAGATTTGAATGCCTGGCCCTTTACAGAAGCTCGGATGCATTGGGTTTTTGTTGTTGTTGTTTTTGGTTTTGTTTTTTTTGTTTGTTTGTTTGTTTTGCCAAGGTAGTGCTTATAATACTATAGGCTTTGACATTGAAAAGGTCTGGGTTCCTAGGTGTGCTGGTAATGCCCAAGTCCGAGGATTTCTGTGTGACTTGGCACTCCAGGATAATAGTTAGGAAATAATCAGGACGGTGCCTCACGGATGACGGTTACTTGTGATTGTCAATTTGACAGGATTGGAATCACCTAGAAGATAAAGCTCAGGGCAGATCTGTGAGAGAGTAAGTTAATTCCTAGACTAAGTTACTTGAGGTGGGAACACCCGCCTTAAGTGGAGGCAGCACCACCCCATGGGTTTGACGCACATGTGCACAAAAGAGTCGGCTCCAAAGGCTCCAGTGCGCATGCTCTGTAAGTGCACATGCGCTGCAGCTCCTAATACGCAGTCTTCCGCGTGCTTACCCCGTCGCCCCATCCCACTGTGAACCCTTCAGAACGGGGTCTCTTGTTTCACTCTGTGCTCTAAGCACGACAGCTGATGCACAGGAAAGATAAATGTAGTCCAGAGCCCTTCATGGAGCAGCAAGATCAGAATCTGGCCGTCACACAAGACCTTGCAAGTGAAAGACACTGACATGAGGTCTCTGTGCGTGGCCCACGTCTCCTATTCAGGAACAGTAGGAAGAGTGGAGAGAGATCAAGCTTACGAGGCTGCCCATGCCCAGCCTCGAGATTTCTCAGGTGACTGTCTCCGAGAGACACTGTCTCGGCCATGTGGTAGGTGCCCCGGCGCTCCTTTCTCTTGGCTGGAGCAGAAAAGCATGCCTCATCCCCAGTTCTCTCCAACCAAAGCCTCACTTAACCCTAGCCTTCTATCGATAAACAAGAGGCGCAGGGCTCGTCACCAGAGCATGGCACTCTACACGTTACAAGCAGTGTAAAGCACACGCCACTCAAGTCTGTGCCCATGTGGGGGAATCAAAAGTGAACCAACAATTTCTCTAAAGATTCTATTCCAGGAACTGGGGGTTGCCCCCAAGAGAGAAATATAAAGCAAGATTTCTCCCACTGACTGGAACTTAAAGAATGGCCACAAGTAGGGTGAATGGGGCGGGGCCGTAGCACAGCTGGTGAGGTGCTTGCAGACAAGTCTGAGGAAATGCGTTCCATCCCCAGCACTCAGGTAAAAAATCGGAGTACGATGGATGCACTCATAATCCCAACACTGGGGAGGAAGAGATAGGTGGACCCCTGGGGCTCAGTAGAGAGCCAGCCTGGCTGAATCAGTGCGCGATACCATATTTATACAGACCTGCACATACCTGTGCATACACACATGCATGCAAATAAATACACACAAGCATACATATACACGCATGCATACACATACCTGCATACATACACACCTGCACATACCACGCACATACACATATATACACACATTTATGCAAACATACATGCACGCACCCAGGCAACACACATACACAAGCATATAATTATTTCATTTTAAAAATACTGGGCAGAAATTGGATGCACTGATATGAAGGCACTTGGGAAACAGGGATAATGCGCGTTAACAGCAGTGCTGACGACATTCTTGGGGGCTGTGCAGTGGAGACAAGTGGAAGAAAAGGCCACATAAGCCCCAAAGCAAACGAGAGAAGAGGCTTGGATTTCTCCCTGCAGAAAGAAGAGATTTCCAGAGCTTCTACAGCCGGGTGGAGGACAGACCAGGCAGGGCAGGACTAATTCCTGTGGAAACATGTTCTTCATTTCCTAGGGCCAATAACCAGGATCCCATTAAAAAGAAAAACAAAGCCCAAACCTTCCTGCTTTCTTTTCCAGGAAAACTCCTGAACTTGGGGTTCAGTTAACAAAGACATCCAATCCCACTTCCTGGTTTTTAAGGGGCCGTGGATGCCACTCCCAATGAGTGGGGACCCATCCCCCAGGGACTGGAACTCTGTTCCCTGAAGAGTCCCAGGCAAAGGGGCCTCCTTTTCTGAGCCAGAGGACAGAACCCTTTTGCCGATGTGCCGTTGGGCAGACTCCACCCCGGGCCCTGCTACATTCAGACGTGGAGCCAACTGGGAAAAATCCAGGAGGTTGTGAAGCCAAGAAACTGTGGGTTAGATTCAAATCCCAGTCCTTCTCTCTTTGCTTTCTGATCTTAGGACCTCACTGAGCCTCTTTGTCTTATCTTTCAAGTGAAAACAAACCACCCGTCTCATAGGCTGCATGGGACGAAGATGATGGAGAATTCACAGCTGTAACTAGCACCTGGCAGATGGTGCTTCGCAATATTCCCACCCGGCCCCTAGTGACTCAGCTTCCTCATCTGCTTAGCAAGATGGAAATTCAAAAATAATGCTGAATCAGGTGGCATCCCCAAACCCCTGTCACTGGCCCCATATAGAAACTTAGAGAAGAGGATCTTTGGTTAGTCTGAGTTCTGGAATCTATTTATATTATTATTATTATTATTATTATTATTATTATTATTATTATTTTCACTAATGAAAAACAAAACACAAGATCGCTTAGGAGTATTACACACTGAAACACGCTCGGAATAGCATCACCCTCTCTCAGCCATCTTCTGACTCAGTTTCCCCATGGGGGAAAATCTGAAGCCGATTCCTTGCCTTCTCAGTAACTGCCTAGTAGGCAGAGAGGATGGCGGCCGGCAGAGGGCGCTCCAAGTGTAACCTCCCGGCCAAGGCCCTGGAGAAAGACTCTGGATGGGCCAAGACAAATTTTGAGTGGAAAAAATGAAGACAGAATTCCAGGTTTATGAGTCCCAGACTTCGAAAAGCAAAACTGCTGAGTTGTCTCCTGACTTAGGGGAAAAGAACACCCCGGCTGCCTCGAGATTTGCAAGGAGGTATTTGCTGAAGATTTCAGACAAAGCTGGCTGAGGGCTGGCCGGGGAAAATCTTGGGGGGGGGCAGCCCAGCTTAGCTTTTGACACTTTAGGAGGAGGGAGAAGGCAAAAAACTGTGTGTGGGAGTACATGTGGGTACGGCCAGTTGTATGTGTTTATATATCTTGTGCCTACGTACACATTTGTATTCAACTGTGGTACCATCCCACAGGTATCTATTGAGCAACTTCTAAGTTCTGCTGTGCACAGCAATTGGAAATGAGGGGTATAGAAACAAATGCAGCAGAGTCCCTAAATTCACAGGGTCTTCTTAGCTTAGTGAGGGAGGAAAAATTAGCAAGCAATCTCAATTCCAAGGTGTGGGAACTAGTTTGTGTGGCACTTAAGAACATTGCCTTTGTGCTCGCTTAGGCAACACATATACTAAGACTGGAAGGATACAGAAAAGATTAGCATGGCCCCTGTGCAAGGATGATACACAAATTCATGAAGCATTCCATATTGTAGAAGAAGAAGAAGAGGAGGAGGAGGAGGAGGAGGAAGAGGAGGAGAAAGAGGAGGAAGATTGACTTTGTCATCTGGCAGGCTGAGATTCTAGTCTGGCCGCCCACTTAGCTACATGACCTTAGCAATCTTTCTGACATTCAGTCTCCTTAGGCGGAAAATGAAAATGTTGAAACCATATCTTAGGAGACAGTACACATGTGTCCATTTTCAGCGAAGGCCCATGACATGTGCACATCTGGATAAATGTACAAAAGACAGGACCCACCTGGGCGGATAGGCACTTTCACACCTTCACGCCTGTGGTGTTCACAGAGTCCCGGACTCTACCAGGGGTTGTACATCGTGGCCCGCCTACACGGAGTGTGGAGAACCTCATGTGGTTTGGCTTCAGCTTGAGCTGTTTTAAAAATCAAGACATTTCACATTAAAAAAAAAAAAAATCCAGTTCTTCAGTTTGCCCTGAAATCTTGGAGGATCCAGCTTCCTGCAGACGTGTGTGTGTGTGTGTGTGTGTGTGTGTGTGTGTGTGTGTGTGTGTGCCTGCACGCCAGAGCCTCTGCTTCCTGATAGATGTGTTCTTCCCAGGGGCGCTCTCGCCCCCAGTCTGTCTCCAGGGCTGTCCAAGGCGGCTCAGGAGTGCTGGTATGCAGACATGTTCTCTGGAGAGGAGAAACAAGATAGGGCGCCGGCCTATCCCAGCCGTTCTGGTTTCAACTATCAGAGAGAACTGCATGCCCCACCCAGAGATCCGTGCAGCTGGGCACCCAGTAGCCAAGTAACCAAGAAACTCGAGAGATGGTTCAGTCAGTATCTGCCACACAAGCCTGAGGGTTTGAGTGAGGATCCTGCATAGAGTTGAACAGAGTAGTGTGCTGTGTGATTCTAGCACTGGGTAGGTAGAAACAATGAAACTTATGGGCCAGTTGGATCAGTGAGAGACCCTGTCTCAGAAAGATAAAGCGGAAGGCTGGAGAGATGGCTCAAGGGTCAAGCCTCTGCCTCACAAGCAGAGAGTCCTAAATTCAGACCCTGAATCCCATGTAAAAATACCAGGCAGAAATGGTGGTGGCCTCTACTTTTGGTCCTGGAAGGTGAAGCCTGGGAAAACTCTGGAACAATGCAAATAGGAGGTAGAAGCAATCCAGGGTGACTCCCGAAGTCATCGTTGGGCCTCTACAGGCACACACAGGGCCCTCTGACACACACACACATAGGTGCACACACCCACACACACACACATACACACACACAAAGATGGTGATTAAGGAAGATACACAATGTTGAACTCTGACCTCAACATGCACACACATGCACACATACACACACGAAATGTAACATGAATAGATCTGAAATGAGCTGCAATGCAATTGCCTCAGAAAGTGTTGCTAGACTTACTTAAAAAAGAAAAAAAACTTCATAGTAGAAGCTAAAATGAATTTTAAATACATTTTGGGACCAAAACCATGGAAGGCAAGCTTGTTTTTTCTCTCCCCAGAAAGTATTGGTAGACTTCTTTTAAAAATGAACAAAAAAGTCTCATAGTAGAAGCTAAAAATAGATGTGTTAAATACATTTGGGGACCCACAAGTACGAAAGGCAGGGTTGTTATTCTCCTAGCATCCCTGGGTCCTCGTTGACGGCCAATCAGTCCCTCTTCATAAATATCACCCGGTTCCCCCACTGTGTGCAAGAGGTGGGCTGGATACGGGGGCCTTCAGAGACATGCATGTCCTGCTCCTTGGTTCTCAGGAAACAGCTGAGGACAGCTGGCTCTCAGTGGAGAAATGAACACAACAAAAGCACAGGAATATTCTGGAACAAAGGGCAGCGGAATACTAAGGAAGAAACTTCCAGCCCTTGACTGACTAGAGATTCATTTCTGGCCTTCCCACTTCCCTTGTGTAAGGCAAGGAGGTCAGAGGGATGAGCAAACCCAGCCCACTTTCACAACCCTCGTGGCCCCCGGCTTGAGGATTCTTTGATGGATGAGCGCTTCAGCCCTGGTTCTTAGCCTCTTGCTCCCACCCCCACGTTCCTGCTCCCAAGTCTTGGCTCTGAAAAGAATCTACCAGAGGAGGCAGTTTCTCTTTAAAAATGAAAGAAAACAAAAGGAGGGAAAAAAGGGAAGGAGAGAAAAAATAGAAAGAAAGAAAAAAAGGAAGGAAGGAAAGAAGGAAAGAAGGAAGGAGAGAGAGAAAGAAAGAGAGAGAGAAAGAAAGAAAGAAAGAAAGAAAGAAAGAAAGAAAGAAAGAAAGAAAGAAAGAAAGAAAGAAAGAAAGAAAGAAAGAAAGAAAGATAAGAATACACAATACCATGGACAAAGTCTCTAGTAAAAGCTCCCATCATTTCTATTGCAATTTCTCTGTGTTGTTGCTGATAAAATCATGACGAAACAGCTGAAGGAAGCAAGGGGTTTTACTTTCTCTTACGATAGTCTGGTTACAGTTCCTTGTCCAGCTTGGCAGTGGGCTGAGAACCCACACCAACACCAGAGGCCAAGGGAACTGGCCACACCATATACACATAACGGTCAAAAAGAGACAATCCTTACTTGCCAGACCAGCATGTCTGGCCAAGTGAAGGATGTCACTTTTCTCAAGCAGTTCCCTCGATCTTATTCACCTGCCTGGGGGCCAGTTCCACTTACCATGGGCCTTCCCCATCAACTAGACAATCTGTTGCAGGTCAACTCTAGGCTTAACTCAAACTACTAATTCTCAACAAATGTACCCGGACTCAAACCTTCAACCGTCAAGTTGACACCCATACCTAACTATGACAATTTTCTTACCAGGTGTATCAGTCAAGGTTCTCCAGAGAAGCAGTTCTGTTTTATCGGATTGGCTGATGAGATCAAGTCTAGGTAGTTCAACAATGGCGACCTGTAGCTATTCGGTCCAGGAGCTGAATATCTCAGCAGCCTGGTGCTGAAGGCCAGAGGATTCCTGGAGAGTCTCTGAACCGTAGTCGCATTGGAAGGAGGAAGAAATTGGGCTCTGGTGTTAGCCAAGAATGGTGGCAGCAGGGAAGAAAAGCTTGTCAACAAATGGAGAGGGAGAGACAGAGAGAGAGAGAGAGAGAGAAACTCTTCTTGCACTTCCTTTCATCTGGCCTATTACTGGAAGTTGACCCCCCCCCCATATTGAGGACTGGTCATCATATTTCAAACGTCTCAATCCAGACATCTCTTCAAGTAGTCCCATGGTTGATCCTGTAGTTAATCTCAGGTCCAATCAGGTCAACAACCAAGACTAACTTTCGCACTGGGGTTCTTGATACTACCCCAAGTTCAGAAGGGATAATCAGCCTCTAGATAAGTGGGCTGTGCCCCTTCCTTAGCACTAGCACGAAGTGACATCTTCTCCTACTTTGCAGGGGTCCAAAGACCCTGTCATCTACAAAGGATCCAACGGTGGAAAGCAGTGTCTGTCCCCTATTGCCACAATGGAGAGAGAGAGACAGACCACCTGCTTTCCTGAGAAAGAACCCTGCTTAGGAAACTCCCTCCCACATCCACCCCCAGGCTTCATCCCACCTCCACCAGATGCTAGTGTCTGTTTATTTGGAACAAAAGCCCTTCTCCTTCCACACTAGCTAGGAAAAGCATATTTCGCAAAGGTTAAGTGTAAAGTGGTCGGATGCTCTCATCCTTGGGAGGGTCTTTGCTTCCAGAGCAAACTGACGCGTGACAAAGGCAGACTCTGAAAACAAGACCCAAGGGATGGCCCCAGGGGAGGCAAGGAGAAGCAACAGGTGGGTTGGCGGCAGCCTCCTCCCCACTGTGGACCCCTTTGGATTGTCCTTATCTATCGGAGCATGTCATCTGCCCTTAGACCACGTCATCTCTCAGGAATGTCACTGACTCTCCCATTGAAATCCCCAAGTATCCAGTCCCATGGCCATTTGCAAAAACCCCAGGGACAACCTGCTGCCTATATTTCAAAGAATTTCAGAAGTGCCCCACTTAGAGTCTGGGAATTTGTAGAACTAGGGAAAATCACCACATACAGACGCTTTCTTCAACCATCCCAGACTTCTGCTTAACTTTTTTTTTTTTTTTTTAATTTTTTTTATTATTATTATTATTATTATTTATTCAACTGTGTGTATGTGCGCGCGCGTGTGTGTCTGTGTGTGTCTGTGTGTGTGTGTGTGTGTGTGTGTGTAGAACCACGGACGAATTCGCGAACCACCATGGACACCTCCACCTCCTTCTGCCCTGGGATTCACAGGCTCCGCCCTACCAGGACCAGAAGCGCAGGCTGCCCCTGCTTCCGCCTGGCGTCTATACGTGGGATCTGGGATCCGAACTCGGGACCTTCCGCCTGCAAGGCGGAGGCTTAACCCCTGAGCCACCTCTCCAGCCCCTGCTTAACTTTTTACTACTGTGTTAACTTGTAACTTCTTTCACTACTGTTCCCTGCAGTAAATTTTTTGACTCCAGCAATCCGTCCTGGAAGATTGGTGCACAGGCACCTGACAGGGCCAGGAAATCAATTCTGAAGGAGTTGAGACTACCTTCATGACTGTCCTTCACTAAGTCACGTACTCAAATCTGATGTCATCTTTTCTTGTAATTTCATGTGCCCATTTCTTCTACAAACAAGCATTTTTTTAAAAAAAATGTGGCTAGAGAGATGGTTCAGCGGGTCAAGCATGCCATATAAGCATGAAGACTAATTAGGAATCTGAATTTCCAGACCTCATGTAAATGCCAGATGGGCATGGCGACCCTCCTGCAATCCCAGCGCTCAGAAGGCAGAGGTAGGGAAACCCTGGAGCAAGCTGGCTAAACACTGTGAATTCTGGGTCAGGCCTCAACACATAAGGTGGAGAATGACTGAGAAACATACATCTCAACCTCCACATACACGCTAGCACACACACGTGCATGTGCACCAAACACACATATACCCACATGTGAACATGCACGCACACACCCATATTATACACCCATATAGATGCAAAACAATTTGCAATAAGAAAATTAAGTTGTTGGGATTAAAGGTTGATAACCCACAGTCACGGCACCCCCCCCAACATCTGACACTCTGAGCTATGTTCAAACGGGGCTCCAGAACCCAAAGTCAAGGTGGGGAGAAGAGCATGGGGGACGCAGGCTCCTACCTACCTGTGCTGCTTCCAGGGCCTCTCGATGCCTTCTGGCTCTTCATTTGGGCTCTGCGGGAGGCTGTTTGAAGATAAAGTCTAACAGACCACACAGTGAGCTTTCTGATCCTTATGATCATATCGAAAGCTAGGGCTGGGAAGACAACTCGCTTGGCGAAAAGTCCTTCCACGCCAGCATAAGGACCTGACTTTAACACCAGAGACTATGTTTAAAAAAATAATAATAACGGTGGCATTCTCTTACAATCTTATCACTGGGGAGATGGGGAGAAGGAGGTCCCTGGGGCTGGCTAGCAATCAGCAAGCCCTGGGGGGGGGGGTCCCAGTGAGAGACCCAGTCTCCAAAAACGATGGGAAAAGTTCCTCCTAAGGAGGGCTGAAGGGACAACTGACGGGTTAAGGTTCTGCCTTACAAGAAGGCCCTGAGTTCAGATCCCAAGGCCCATGTTAAAACAAAACAAAACAAAACAAAATCCCCATCAGGCAGAAGCAACAGTGACCTATATTTCTACTTTGGTGGGCGGAGCCTGGGAAATCTCAGAGTGAAGCAAAAAGGAGGTAGAAGCAATCCAGGATGATTCCCGAAGTTGTCTTTGGTCCTCCACAGGGATACACAGTGCTTTCTCTCTCTCTCTCTCTCTCTCTCTCTCTCTCTCTCTCTCTCTCTCTCTCACACACACACACACACACACACACACACAATTTTAAAAAATGACCTTGACCATCCGCTCCTCCACCGCCCAGGTGAAGTTACAGATGTGTACCACCACGCCAGTTTTACGAACTGAAGTTCCAATCTAGGGTCTCATGCTTGTCAGACGGGTTATTCCACCCACAGAGTTCCATCCGCAGCCCGTGTTTGCTTTCCCGTTCCTCAATCACGGTAGGATGCTCAGACCACCAAATCTGAGGCCTTGGCCAAAGAGGGTTATTTCTCTTTTGAAACTTATTTTCAGAAGGAAAAAAAAAAATCCACTGGGTACAGATGAGTGTTCTCCAACCAGTTTTATTTTCTTTCTGAGTTGAGTTCAGCCTTCTGGGGTTTTGGCTTTCTTTCAATTTCTGCCACCTGACTGTTTCTTGGGCATCGGTCCTCTGGTGAGGCCCCCCTTTATTTTAAGAGCCCCCACAACGAAGCTGAGTGACTATAGATAAATTTTTGGTACTTTCCAAAATTAAACTATTTCCCTTGGTAAATTTCCAGCTATGAGCTCACTGATCTGAAAACAGGAAGTGGTGCACCAAGCCATGAGGTCAGACAGCTGCTGTCTTTACTTACCCTGCCTAGGGCAGAGAGGAAAGCAAGGTGGGAGTGAGCTAGGACCAGGGAGTGACTCTTAGAAGTCCTCGAACCTTGAGAAATGGCATTTCGGGGATCAGCTCAAGAACTGACAAATTTTTAAGTAAGACCTGAAGAACGCTCTCCATCTTTTGTTGTTACAGCTGAAAGGCTCTTGTCAGGCAATGCACATGTCTGTAATCCCGGCACTTGGGAGGCTGAGGCAGGAGTGTTTCAGGGTCTCTCTCCTGGGGTCTGTATGTATCTAGGTTCTTGTGTTCAGGAGTCGGAAGATTGAAATCAGAAGATGTAGAGAATTAAGGCAGACTTTATTAGAGGAGAGAAAGAATGGAATCCACAGACCATAGAGTACCATGAGGGGCCAGGGAGCCCTGGAAAACTCACAGGCTCCAGGCATGGAATCCATGAGGGGTGAGAAGCTGGAGAAGAACTCAAGGACTCGATAGGTGGGGTACCATTAGGGCAGGTACCCCAGATGGCTTCTGGAGTCTGGAATATTTTTACCCTTCGTCAGGCCTGGGGAAACTGGCTTTTCCTCATTGTTTAGCTCCAGCTTCTACAAACCTAATTGAACCTTTTGGTCCTCTACATCTCATTGGTCAGTTCATATTGGGGCTCAACTCAGTTGATCTAGTACCCAACCTCTCGGAAGGGTTTATCTGTAATGGCAACTAATCTCCGTATCTTTTTAGGATTGAGAGTTGAAGGAAGTTGGGGAAGGGTGTGTTCCTTCAGCATTATTCCAACAGTGGGGTGATGACCTTCCAAGACCTCCAGAGACTGTCCCAGCAAGGCTGCTCTAAAACTGCCGAAGGACGACCACCAGTAGTTCCAGGCCAACTTGGCTGCATAAGAAGACCCTGTCTCACAGCAAAACAACAAAAAGTCTGATTAGGAATCAAGGCAAAAACCCTAAGAAATAAAGAGAATTTGGGGAGGTATCTCTGAATCCAAGCAAAACCAAGGCGGGAGACCTAACTCTGTCCTCAGACATCAGACCTACATGCATTACAGTCTGATTCAAAAAGGGGCCTTGAACTGGCAAATTGGCAAAATTGTCAGACTGGTGGTTTGCAAAAACACAACTTGCTTTGTCTTTGAAACTAAACTTGTATGTCAACATTAAGTTCTGTGAATTTGGACTAATATGCAGAGATTCACAGAAAATAAGTGTGTGTGTGTGTGTGTGTGTGTGTGTGTGTGTGTGTGTGTGTGTGTGTGTTTACCTGCTATGTTTAGACTGGAAGGCAGACCTGTTTTGTATGCATCTCCTTACTGATCGAGCTTGGCGGAGCCTGCAGGATGTCAGGCTCTATGCAAGAATTCACCTGGGATGATGCTCAGACTTGCAGACTTTTCCCTCATCCCTGGCGGGTCTTTAGGCAGTGTCTTCTGTATTCTTGGTACTGAGCACTTCGCAAGTACAGACGTCGCACCGGGTGACAGCAACGCGCAGGCAGAGGCGACCCCGAAGGTGTTAGCTACCAGCGAGAGCACAGAGCCCCGCGATCCCTAGATTCGTTCGGGGCCTCAGTTTCCCAGGGCGGGGAGCCCTCGCTCCGCCCCCGGGCCCGCCTCCTTGACAAGCGGGGTTGGGGGTGGGGAGCCGGCCCAGGCCCTGCCTAACGCGGCTTCCGCCGGCGGGTCGCGTCCTCCGCCCACCGGAAGCTCCCACTGCGCTCTAGCTGGCGACAGCGGCACCGAGGTTGGTCGCCCCGCGCACCCCCTTCCCGCGCGCACCCACGGCTCCCCAAGTGCGGGCGGCGGAGACGCGCAGCTCCGCGGGCTTCCCGAGGGGCACCCGGGTCCCAAGCTGTCACGGCGGTTGACGCGCTGCTCTGGGCTCCCACAGGGATGGAGTGACAGGCATCTGCTCGTGGGGGTGCATGGGTGGAGTTGGGGTCAGCAACGTGGCAGCAGTTCCCCGAGACGCGATGGGATCGCTAGTCCGGCGCTGCACCTCCCGCACCGTCACCGGGTGCGGTCACCCAAACTTCGCAGGGGGAGGGTGGCGTGACCCAGGTGCGCCCTGAAAGACAAGTGGGAGGCCAGGAAGATCCTGCGAGGAAGTACTAAAGTGAGGGAAAGAAGGGAATTGGGGCAGAAGGGCTAAGAGCCGTCTAGCCTGCACCTAATAGGATGGAAACTAAGACAGGCCCAGGGTATTGGACAGCTAGGACCTTGGTAACCCCACGATCCGGTTCCCTGGAGTTTCAAGCAACTGTGTAGACAACCTCTTCTAGGATTTTTACTGCTGGTAGAGGAGAGTAGATGTGAAAGAAATATTTGGGGTGACAGCCAAGAGCATTTTTTTAAATTTTTTTATTTATTTTTTTACATTCATACAAACTTAAAGGTACCCCGGTCTCCTCCCACCCTCCATCCCTCCCTGGATCCCCTTGCTCCCTCCCCCCCTTTCCCTTTCCTTTTCCCCCTTCCTCCCTTTCTCCCAGTGCCCCCCCCCAATCCCTGGAGCATCCTTTAGTGTGAATGTCAAACTTCTCTCTGCATCCTCCACTCTAATGAGGTATAAGGACTCAGTAGCATTGCCTAGAGCTCTTGTATTCCCCTTTAGTATAGGAACATTACTGTGGCTGTTAATCCCTTGCCTCTAAGCATGTTAGAGCCTGTGATCCATGCTAGACTTTGGGAGGTCAATGATATGTTGGTCATTGCGTAGGTCATGCAAAGTCCTATTATGATTGCTTCCGCCCTAACTTGTGTGGAGTATCTCGCATATCATTGCTCCTCCCCACCTTTGGGCTCTTACAATCTTACCGCCCCCTCTTCCTCAAATTTCCCTGAGCTTTAGGATGGGAAGAGATTAAGCTGGCCTGTTTCCAGTGATTAATGTAGGGTCTCCGATGTTCTGAATTATGGTTTGTTGTTTGTCATCCCCCCCCCCCCGTTTTGCTGTTCCTGCACCACCCCAAGAGCATTTTTAAATGCGTAAGCTTAAAGCACAGGTCTGGGCTCAGACCTCCTTAGCTCACTAAAAAAAAAAAAAAAAAAAAAATGGTACCTGTTATTTTTCACGGTTACTGCTAGAAAACTGCTTGGGGGGGGCGGGTTCTGATGCCAGTGTTCTAGGTCAGTAGGTGGAGAGTCAATGAGAACAGAGGAGAGGGAAAAAGACGGAAGAAAGGGGCCCAGAAGCTGGATGTGAAGATCAAACTTGGGGGCCTCTTCTGTCCCAAAGTGGGAGAAAAGAAGGGATGGACAGGATGGGAGAAATTACCCTTAAAGGAATGTGGGAGGTAGAACTCCAGATGCTTTGCTGAGCGAACTGGGTGGGCTATGGTGAGGGCTATGACCACAGGATGCAGGCAGGCCTTTGCCCACAGTCCCTTGGCGAGCACCCTGGGATGGTGCCAGGGAAGGCAGGCAACTGAATTTATCTAGAATCAGTTCAAGGCGTCCTGCCTGCCCTGCCATCTAGGGGGCTTTGGTAAGTCAATGGGTGTAACAACACCATATAAACATAACTGACCATTTCCATCTCTTCCCTGATCTTAGGGAGCAAGGAGGGGTTGAGGCCCTTGTCTGCGTAAAGTACCAGCGCTTTTGAAGCATGTCATTTGGGCCATGAACCCTGCCACTCTCTCACCCACCATCTTCCTTGATTACAGAGGATGTTATCCCATTGCTAGGGAGATAGCTCAGTGGGTAAAGGGCTTGCTGTGCAAGCGTGAGGACCTGAGTTCAATCCCCAGCACTTACTTAAAGATCTGGGTGTGCTGTCAAATCCTGATCCTGGAGAGATAGAGACACACGGATCCCTGGGGGACAACAACCTAGTCTAATTGGTCAACTCCTGGTTCTAATGAGAGACTCTGTCTCAAACCGGACAACTCCTGAGGTTGATCTCTGACCTCTACATATATACATGTGTGTATGCACGCGCGCGCGCACACACACACACACACACACACACACACACAGAGGAATATACCTATGTACCCACAAACACAAAATAGGTATTTCCATTTCACAGATGTAGAAACTGAGGGTCAGTGGCTTGAAAACACTGTGCATGTCTGCAAACCCCTGCAGCAGGCCAGCAGAACTGACAGCTTAAGGCAATCCGGGTGCTCCAACCCGTATCCCAGGCTCTGCGATGCCACCAAGCATCCTTCTTTCCCCTCCTCTGTGGTGGCTGAGCGCACCATTAGAGGCTGTGGCATTGCAGACCGCACATCTTACTTCCCTGAGCTATACCTGGCTGCAGAATGGCTGCGAGGCTTGGGATGGGGAAAGACCAGCCAGAAACGTGGGGAGCTGGCTGTTGTTGCATCCTGCTGCTGAGAGCAAGGCCCCATCGTTCTGGACTTGAGTGCTTTGTTCTTCTCTGATCAGGGAAGTGGTAGCGCCCAACCCAGGTACGTAGCGACCTATAGACTTCCTGAGTGGGGCTGTGAGGCCCGGGCCCTGCCAAGTCTGAGGTCTAAGACCTTGGGCTTCAGAAGAGGAGAGGAGGGTCTAATTTGTCACAGGCAGGGTTGGGTCACCAGCGGCCTTCCTGCTGCCTTTGTTTGCTTTAGTCACGGGGTCTCCCAATCAGAACGCCTAGAAACCCCCTATTACAGCCTTCTCTCTCTCTCTCTCTCTCTCTCTCTCTCTCTCTCTCTCTCTTTTCAGATGGGGTAACCAAGTGCCACTGTGAGAAGATGCAATTCATCTGAAGTCATTCGAACCCTCTCGAGGCCAGAGAACTTGAACGTGTGTGTGTGTGTCCTCCCTGGGGATTTCCACACAGGAAGGTGAGCACCCTCACACCAACTCCCTGAGAATTCTGCATAGCCCAGAGGCCCTGGGGAGTTGGGAGGAGAGCAAGCCAAGGCACCAGCGGGGCCGGGCGCCCTGGGAGGAGGCGGAGGAAGCCAACAGTGCCCCGTGGTTCTCAGACAGGAACTGCATGGCCCCCCAGCGTCTATGACACGCTCTCTTTCCCTGACTCTTTCTCTTGCTCTTTCTCACTCAGAAAAAATGCCCGGACACTCCTAAAGCCTTCAGTCACTGTCCGGGGGATTTTTTTTTTTCACCTCAAAGGGTAATTCCTGCCCCATCCCCGCCGTGACTCAACCGTGACGTTGAACCACACAAGCCAGACGGGAGGAGATAAAGTCACAAGAGAGAGTGGCCCGAGCCAGAATCCACCTCTCGCCACGACTTCCAGAGCCCGTCGTCAGACAGACCCTCTGGCCACCTGAAACCCCAAGATGGCTTCCAACTCAGCCAGCAGCCCCCGGCCAGCCCCTGACGAGAATGAGTTTCCCTTTGGGGGCCCCCCAGCTGCCTGCCAGGACCCTTCAGAACCCCAGGCCCTCTACTGCACAGCCTGTCTCTGTGAGAATCTGAGGTGAGGGGCCAAAGAGTGAAAGGTGGGCAGACTGCCAGGGAGGAACTCTTGAGGGGCGTTGGGACTGTGAGGAGCTGGTGGCTTTGGGCAAGCGTCTTCACCTCTCTGAACCCCAGTTTCTGTAGTCTTTGGTCCTGGATACTGCCCCTTTGGCTGTGGTAGAAAGAGCCACAATCAGAGAAAGATGGGATTGGGGGAGGCAGAACCTCAAGGCCCTACTTGACTGTTTACTGCAGGGCTCCTCCCACAACATTCTGGCCTGTAGAGCTGTCTCTGCCTCACAGATCTACCCCAAGGCCCGATCAATAAAATCCAGACCAGTTCTTGCCATAACAAATCCGAACCCTGCTGGTAGCAAACAAGCGTTACAAATATATTTTATCCTCATAAACTCTGCCACACGCATGCAAAGATGCAGATAACATACATTCATGTGTAGATTGTAAATGACTTGCAAATGTGGCATCGATAGTAATTAATGTCAGAATCCCATCTTAAACAGCCAATATACACCTGATCTCTGCCTGCCGAGTTTGCCACCAGCTCGATCTTTTAGTTTGGGGCTTTACAGCTCGAGAATGTGGGAAGATTGAATCAGGCCGGTGAGAAGGTCAAACGTGGTGCAGAAGGTGTAGGGGCTGCAAGAAGAGGGTTGGAGGTCGAGGCTAGGTGGGAGTGGAGGCCCTGGGTCTCCCATGCAGCCAATTTTGTGGGCTCATGTTAGGTGGTTGTGGTGCATATGTCGTCCCCCTGGCACTGAGACTGTGGAGAAGGAGGGGGTGGGAGCTAACTGTGGGGTACAGGGCTGTGGAGCTCTGCCCATCCCTTCACTCACTTTCCCTGGCTCATCCGTAAATTTCTGGAGCCTTCTTTTCCTTCTCTGGAAATGGGCCGGGTTGGCAGCACTCACCGTGGGTCAGAATCATACTTAGGAGCGCTATTAAAACATGGACACCCATCCATCAACCTGTGCTGAGGAAGTTTTCTGACTCCAGAAAAGATAAGCACAGTGAGGGAGGAAGAACAGCCCACCATCTTGTTCGTCCAAGTGGAGGCAAAGTAGACAGCCATCCAGACCGGCTTGGCAGATGCATTGCTCCTCTGTCCCAAGCAAGGACTGAATCCAACACCCATTCCAGGCTAGATGGCCTCAGAGGTCTCCTCTTGTTCTGATAGACCACGATCATCTGCTGTTGCCCAAAATAAGAGAGCAAAACCACACAGAGAATGCTGAGAATTAGAGTCCAATACCCACAGTCCCTGCCTAAATTCCTGGGATGAGATGTGTTTGAGGATTCAGGATTCTCGCAGGTTTGGGAAAGACGAGTCAGTACCTGGGGCAATCAAATCTTCAAGCAGAGACTAGGGTAGCACCCTGTTGTCAAAGCACTTTGATGGCTATTTCTGTAGTGAGACTTACATATTTATACTTTGTGAGAAGGTGCAGGGTCCTGTGAGCCTGCCAAAGACTGTGGGGAACAACTGATGCCCAGGAGTTCTGAGGTTTGACAGTAGGGACTCTCTCGGGTTGTAGACCAGTGTGAACTTTGGGATTAGCCTTCCCAGTGGGGAAGATGTGGGCTTTGGAGTCTGTCAGGCGGTTACCAGGTGCCAACGAAGTGTGGTATCTCACTCCAGAGACTTGCTTGTGTTTCTCTAGGAATGGTGAAGAGCGGATCTGTGCTAAATGCCAAGGGCATGACGTCCAACCTGTGAGCCCCGGAAGCCTTCTGACCCCAGAGAAGAAGGTATGTGTAAGCACAATGAGGGAAGAAGAACGGCCCACCTCCTTGTTTGTCCAAGTGGAGGCAAAGTAGACAGCCATCCAGAATGGCCTGGCAAGTGCATTGCTCCTCTGTCCCAAGCAAGGACTGAATTCACTTTCTGAGCAAGGAGACAAATAACTGACCTTCACGGGGGTAAAGTGCCTTGCTCAGAGTCACCTGGCTGACTGTGACTGATCAGGGTTGAAACCACTGTCTACACCAGTAGACTGGCCCCTAGAACAAATCCAGCCTACCACTTGGTTTTGTGCAGCCCATAGAATAATGGAGATAGATACCATAGAAATAGGTAGATAGATAGGTAATAGACAAATGATAGATAATATAATATGTATGTGTGTTGGTGTGCTTGCATGTGTGTGGAGGTCCAAGGTTGATATTGGGTGTCTTCCTTGACCTTATATATTGAGCCAGGGTTTCTCACTGAACTCAGAGTTCACCATTTCAGTTAGTCAGCTTGTTCTGGCTTTCCTTGTCCGAACCTCCTGCCCATTGTGATTGCAGGTGGGCTATTTTTACATGCGTTCTGGAGATCTGCAGTCTTCACACTTGCATAGCAAGTGCTTTACCTACTAAGCCATCTCTCCCTTTATGTGTTTAAATGACTTTTAAAAATCAGAAGAATCGTATTTTGGAACCCATGAAAATGATATGATATACTAACTTCTGTGTCCATAAAAAAAATACTTTATTAGTTCCTGGCCACTCCCACTCATGTATGTATTGTCTACACCTGCTTTCTCTCTCCATGGCAGAGTTGAGCACTTGAAACAGAGACATCAAGGCCCAAAATATTTACTATCTAACTCTTTATTTTAAAAAAAATCCAGCACAGGCAAGGGAGATGGCTGAAGGATTACTAAACCTTTGCCTCACAAGCAAGAGGATCTGAGTTCGGATCCCAGATAGATATGCCAGATGAAGCTAGTGGAAGCCCACACTTCCAACACAGTCTATAACTCAGATCCATCCAAGCTGACTAGATAGTTATCCAACCCAGAGATTTTGACCCATTCATGACAAAGTAATAAAACACAGAAATATAGTGGCTTTTCATCAGCTAAATGAGTTCTGCTTATGCAATCAAGCAGATTTTTTGTGTCCTTCCTATACATGACTTTGTACACATGAAATGATGTGAAGGGAGATAAAAGTTTTTGGTAAAGCCTTTACCAAAAGTCTGTAAAAGGATGGTAGTCTTTATGTCAATCTCCTTATTTAAAAACCCAAACAGAACTTGCGTAGTCCAAAAACCTGAGTGCGTTGGAATCACTGCAAGATCTGACATGTTGGTTTACATGAGGGGGAGACCCGCTGGAATCTCAGGGTAAGAACTCCCCAGAATCCAGGATCCCACTGCTCAGCCACCTTCTCTAGCCCCACTGTGAGAGAGACACCAGCTCTTTCAGGTAGGACAGACCCTGTTGCCCCAGGGATAGGTTCGTATCACTTGCTCCATGGCTGGAGGCAAATCTTGGGCTCTGGTTCTCACTCAGTAAAAAAGTGAAGATATAAAGTTGTTTCTGCATGGCCTTCTCAACATCTGTAATATCCAGGTTATAGGTCAGCAGCTGCCTCCTACCTGCTCAATCAGAAACAGATGAGCTTCCAGGCCTAGTTCCCCCTTCTCTGTACCCATCCCTGTCATTCAGAGAGCACGGGGGAGTTTCCTGCCCTGCTCAGAGCTGGTGCGTACGGCTTTCCCTTCCCCTTCTTAGCAGCCCCTCTTCTGTAAAGCCCTCAGAGAAAGATAGTAAGAATTCTTCATTCATAATAAGTGTTTGTCGATGGAAGAATTCCATGAGCCTTCCTGTTTGTCTACTACCTATAGACCAGCTACCACTTAGGAGCAGACCCCCTAACTGTGAGCACTGTGCCCCCACATACAGGCACAGTATGGAGGAAGTTGCCTGCATGCTTTCTAAGGCCCTGCTGCTTGGGTGTTCCTGGGCTAGCGTCCTTAACTTGCCTTGTTCTTTCCTCTTAGCAAAATTAATGCATAATACCTGTGTATTAGGTAACATGGGCCAGATGGTTTATGATCACTTAATCCAACAGCTTTAACTCTTTTTATCTTCTCAAGATAAAATCCAGTGAAAGTACAAGTGTTCTGTTGGAAGAAGCCCATTCTCTCTCTCACTCAGTCCACCTCATTCTCCGGCCCCGGGTCTTGGGGGACTACTAAGGCCCTATGGGGCACAGTTTGGTATGTGCTGCCTTAAATGAAGTAGCTTTCGTGGTGGAATTCCAGAGGTCCTAAGAGGCTACTAGTGGGCAGGGATGCTCCACACAAAGGCCTATGGGATGCAGGTGGGCTTCTGAGAAGTGTCGGTGCTTCCCTCCCCAGTGGCTTCCCCCAATCTAGTCAAAAACACTCCAGCTGTGAAAGGGGGGCTAGGGGGAGTCTGATCACCTGAACAGCACAGAGGGGAGACACCAGGGGCTTCCTCCGATCCAGCCCCTGGTGGGAACTCTGGGGGATTTTTCGCCCTTTGCAGGTGATAGTTCACAAGTTTGGCGGGGTGGCAGGACAGCATTTCTAATATGAGGAGGCCTGGGCAGAGAGACTGAGCTGGATAACAGCAGAGTCCCAGATGCCCGCTGTGCAAGTGATCTCCATTCCATCTGCTTCTCAGTCAGCCCTCATCCCCTGACTGCAGATCAGTATCTCCTTCAGAAGGGCCCAGAGCCTCCAGCCCGTAACCTGATGGAAGAAGCAAATGTGAGAGGATTAATGCCGACCTAGTTAGAGTTGTGGTTCTTGCCTGGGACAATCCTCCTGGACAAGGGGCAGTGACCCAGGAGACAAACCAGGAGGTGGAAGGTAGCATTCGATTCCATTTGCCAAGTCCCCACAAAGGGCACTGTTTTTCCTCACTTTTTTTTCTCTCTGGAGCCCACTTAAAATCAAATGAGCTGGCATCTGACAGCACTGAGAGGGGAAGCGGGGACCAGCAGGCAGGGACAGGCTAAGCACCCTGTGGTTATAAAGCACCCCCAGGCCTCAAGAACCCCTGTGCTGTCTGCACGGTCAACAGGTAGACAGTTCCCAGCAAGCTCAGAGCCTTCTGGGACTGCTGCAGAGACTCACGCCAGGGTAGTCCTCATGCCCCGGCATCTCTTAGCACTTGTGTACTTGAAGCTCTCAGGTCTCTGAATGGGGACCTCTGTGACCCCATCCCAAAGAGCCAGGGTAGCCGGCATGGCCAAGAATGCCACACACCCAAGATTTTTGCAGACTAGGACAAGAGGGCAGACAGAGTTCTCTCTGGGTAGGAATGCTTGGAGGAAATTCCACCTCTGACTTTATTTTCAGCAACTTGGGATAAGGGAAGGCATCCACACAGGGACACCAGCACTGGCCCGGGACAGATGTCTTCCTGCTCTTCCTTCTCGTCCCCACGGCCCCGGACTTGTGCGGGAGTTCCCCACCCCCCGCCCTTTTGGACTTTGCCTTGCCTGGTTCTGCTAGCTCCTGCTCACCCTCAGCTGTGGCTTCTCTCCTCCATGTAGGGGCGTAACCTCAGAGCCCATCCTCTTCCCAAGGCTGTGAGGAACCAGCAAGCAGGAATCTGAGCCGCCAGAGACACAAAGGGCCCTTCAGGCCATGACCCTGAGCTAGACTCTCACTTGAGTTTCTGTCTCTGTGATGAGTAGAGCTAATGCAGGCCTTAATGCTCAGACAGAAGCAGAGGATTGCGGCAGGGATCCGATGGGTTCACCTTGTCCAGAGGCAGGAAAATAGAGAGAGAAGTGGAAGTTTTGTAGACCTAGTTACTAAGAGTTCGACATTAACTAAGAGTGTGAGGATTAAATGAGATATATGGATGTCAGCTTCTAGAAGCATGGAGAGTGCGTTAGCCATAGGAGTGGTATAGTGATGATGTCGCTACTCTTGATTAGGCAGAGAATGTCCCCCACCGAGTCTGTATCCTCATCCTGAGAACCGGTGAGTGTGTGGCCTACGTGGCTGCATTCACTGGCGAGGGCTGCCTTCACTAAGCACCATGGCCGGGTAGTTTCCTCGAAGTCCTGCAGCCTGTAGGTCTATGATGAGAGATGCACAAGACCACTCCTTCGAGAGCTCTCTGTCGGCTTGCTGATGACCGTCTCTTCTCTGCGATTTCATAGGCTCGTCTGGGTCCAGGTCTCTTCCTTGAATAACACTGGTCATATCAGATTGCAGCTCAGGTATAGAGACCTCATTTTTAGCTTCACAAAGTCTTTCTAGGCTCTAAGTTCGCATTCTGAGAGGCAAGGGATTTGGACTTTGACATATGAACCCGAGAGGAGACTCAACTTGTGACAAAGGCTAAAAGACCCCGTAGCATACTGAAATGCATGCCCTAGGGATGGGAGAATACCCTGGACCATCTAGACATTCACAGAGTGATTACCAGGTCCTCATGAGCCCACAGGAGACAGGAGGATGCTATTGGATGTAAAGATGAAAGAAAGGTCCCCCAAACTGTGACTGCAGGAACCTCCAGGGAGAACACGGTTCTGCCAGCACCTTCATATTAGGGCTTCTAGAACCTTAGGATTATATGTCTGTGTCGTGTTAAGCCATTAAGTCACAGCAACACTAAGTAACTAATATTAGCATTAGTATTATTTCATGCAGTGCTCCCCCTAATTCTAAAAGAGGATACTGTTTTACAGAGAAACTAAGACATCAAGAAGCAAATGTTCCTCCCAGGGCTGCCCAGCCAGGAAACAGGCTCCAAACCCCTACAGGCTGACTCCAGAGTCCACACCCCCAGCCCCCACACAGGGTAAGAAGTGGGTGAGGGCGATCAGAATGGGTCACCTTGCCTCCAGTCAGCAATCAAAGCTGGACACAGTGCCCACATCTGCACGCATGCCATAAGATCAACCAGGCATCTATGTGGCCCAAAGCAGGAGGCCTTGCTCCCACAACTCCAGGAAGGCCCCAGTGCCCAAGGACTGAACCCCCCCAGCACCCTATTCTCACAAACTGGAATTCCCCTACAAGTGCTAAAAGTGTTTAGCTTTCTCCCCCTTATCCCTCTGAGGACCCTCACTTCAAGCATCAACTGTTGAACCACGGAGGGTAGGAATTGTGGATGTGTGGGAATCACTCAGCCTGAAAGGATCCTAAGTCCATCCACCTGGCACAGGGTGTCTCTTGACCTCACAGGTCATTAGCAGTCACCTATCAGAGAAGCTGTGCTGCCATAGATGTCTCAAAGCCAGTGTTTCTCCATGCCAGAGCCATCCTCAGCCTGTCCCCGTCAAACATCTGTTTCCTATTTGTTGGGAACAGTCTGTCCCTGAAGCCCAGGGCAATGGGGTAGGCGGGTGGGCCTTTGCTTGGCTGGGCTCTGCTTTCCAAACCACCCGTACACATCTGTGGCCCTGCTTGTTTTCCTTAGGGAGGGACAGCTTGTGTGGTTTTGTATCTTTCAACCCCTGGACTTCCAACTCTGTTCTTACTCCCTTCATCCAAATCCCTTTTGATTGTTCTATCAGAGAAATAAGCCTTGTAAAATCAAATTGTTATATACATAGGATCTTGCCTTTCCTGGACTCTCCTCGCAAAGGCATCTTGGAGTAGGTAGTGTTTAGACTTCTTTCACTCAGCATAATGGTTTCAAGGTTTGTCCGTGGTGTAGTGTATGATAATATTAATCCCATTTGATGGCTGAGTGGCATTCTGTAGAGAGAATGTACCACTTGGGCTCCATTCATCCTTGACTGCCGCTGAATTGCTTCCATGTTGGGGCTTTTTATGCATACGGCTTCTGTGAGTATCATACACATCTCTGTGTGGACAATAGTTTTCATTTTCTCAGATAAATTCCTGTGGGTAGGATGCATGTGACATAGGGCAATCTTGTAAAAGTATAGTGTATGTAAAAGTCTTTAGAAACAAGGTTTAACATTGCTTATAAAATACTTCCATAGGGCTGGGGATATAGCTCAGCTGATAGAATGCTTGCCTAGCATGCATGGAGACCTAAGTTCGACTCCCCAGCATTGCATAAACTGAGATTGTTGGCATATATATGCCTGTCATCCGGCACTTGGGATGTAGAGGGCAGAGGACCAGAAGTTCAAGGTTATCCTTAGCTATTTAGTGAGCTTGAGATCAGCATGGAACACATGAAACCCTGTTTCAAATATAAATTAGTTGGTCTGGGGAGATAGCTCAGGGGTTGTCATAGTTAGGCACCAGTGTCAACTTGATAGTTGAGGGTTTGAGCTCTGGACACATTTGTAGAGAATTAGTTGTTGAGTTAAGCCCAGAGCAAACCTGCAGGATTGTCTGGCTGATGGGGAAGGCCCAGCCCAAGGTGCATGGAACTAGACCCTGGAATAAAATACAGAGAACTGGTTTAGAGAGTTGGCATCCTTGTGTACACCTGGCCAGACATGCTGGTCTGGCAAGTTAGGATTGTCCCTCTCTCAGTCATTATGTAGAGATGGTGTGGCCAGTTCCCTTGGCCCTGGTGTTGGTGTGAGCTTTCCTGGCAAGATGGGCTAGAAACTGCAACTGGACTATCATAAGAGAATAAACCCCTTGTTTCCTTAAGCTGTTAGATGGTGATTTTACCAGAATCCATGCGGGCAAACTCTAAAAGAAGGTAAAGCCTTTGCCATGCACGCAAAAGGAGTTGAGTTCCCAGATCCCAAGTAGAAATGTTGGACGGATATCGTGATAACCTGTAATTCCAGCCCTGGGAAACCCCAGAACAAAGCAATAAGGTAAAAGAACAATCCAGGATCATTCTTGATGTTACCCTTGGGCCTCCATAGGCATGCACACTCATGTGTCCTCTTGTACACATGCTTATACAAATGCAAAAATTAATTAGAGTCACTTCCTGTTGACTGGGGGGAATGGATTTGATTTTGCTTAGTGGTCTTCAATATCAAGTATCCCCATCGCTCCCAGGTTCCACTCACTGATGACTTCCCCATCTCTCTTTTTTCTTTTGGACATGTGTATAAGTGTGTGTATGCATGTGTGTATAGGAGGGCACCTGAATGTGTGTGTCTGTGGAGGCCCAAGAGTGACAGCAAGAATCATCCTTTTTTTTCCCAAAGTGTCTGTACTATTTTGCATTCCCCCAGCAAGTTCTTGCTGCCTCACACCCTTATGAGTTCTTGGTATGTCATTTGCTATGCTTTGCTTCATCTGTTACAACGAATGAAGAACAGTTTTCGTTATGGTTACAATGTGCATTTTTTTTTCTCATGACACAGAATGTCATTCATCCTTCCGTAGGCATGTTCGTCATTTGTGTTAGCTCTTTTTGTGAAGCATTGGTTCAACATTAGTCTTGCAGGGGAACCAAAGAATGGGGGATGACTCCAGAACTGTGTGACACATGTCCACACAGAACAAACAGCACCGCTCAGGCCCACATCTGGCCGACTCTGTTCCGAAGGACAGTCATAAGAAGACTGATTCTCCGAGGCAGGTAGAAAGAACAGCAGGAAGCAAGTCATGCAATGTGCCCAGCCCAGCTCCTAACCCCACTGGATCCTAGTGCTTTGCAGTGAGCTCTAAACGCAACCCCGGGGCCCCCCATGGCATCCAGTGATGAAGTTATTGTTTGCAGGTTCACCCCGAAGTGGCTGAAGGTGGAGTTTTATGTCCTTTTGCAGGCGTTGGCTGCTCCTTCAAGGTAAGAGTCTGCATGTGACAAATCAGCTCCTCCCATGGTCCCAGATCTCTGGGTCGCCCTCTCCAACCCTTCTGAGATTTTCCCAGAACATTCAGCTCTTCCTCGGGGTGCCCCTTATACTGTTGACTTTCTAAGCAACGACTCCCGCATTTAAGTCACCATTGTACTCCAATGTACTCTTCTTAGTCAGTGGTGTAGCCTCATAAAGTGACCCCCACGCCTCTCTCCATGGTCCTGAATCACCTGCCTCTCAAGGGCAAGGCCAGATCCTACTGGAGCTGGATATGTGTCACTGTGTGGGCATATGTGGGGGTCAGTGCTACTGATCACACACACACACACACACACACACACACACACACACCACCATGGGTCTGGCTTTGTTCAGTGGCCTTTGATGTCAAGCATTCCTACGCTCTCAGGTTCTCTTCCCATTCACTTATGACTGCCCCCCATCTCTCTCTCTTTTATTTTTGGCATGCATGTGTGTGCAGATTGTGCACAAGTGGGCACTTGAGTATTTGTGCCTGTGAAAGACCAAGAGAAATATCAGGAATTATCTTTGCTCTTCCACTCTGTCCTGCGGTTTCCCAGGCTCTGCCTTCCGGGGCCAGAAATGTGGGCCACCACAAAACTGCATGGAATTTTTTTAGGTAGGATCTGGGGATCTGAACTCATGTCCTTTTGCTTGCAAGGCAAAGACTCTGAGCCATCTCCCCAGCCTGAACCCCCCCAATCTTTTTCACAGGGGAACCCACAATCCGTGAAGGAACATGAGGCCACCTCCCAGGCCTGCCACCTTAACCTGCTGCTGCAGTTCTTGAATGAGTGGAAGGCCCCGCCGGGCGCCACACCCTCGGCGCTGGAGCGAAACCTGTCAGACCTGCAGCTCCGGGCAGCTGTGGAGGTGACTGGGGACCTGGAGGTCGACTGCTACCGGGCCCCCTGCTGTGAGAGCCAAGAGGAGCAGGCCCTACAGCAGCTTCTGAAGGAGAAGCTCCTGGCCCAGCTGGAAGAGAAGCTGCGCGTGTTCGAGAACATCGTGGCCGTCCTCAACAAGGAGGTGGAGGCCTCCCACCTGGCGCTGGCCGCCTCTATCCACCAGAGCCAGCTGGACCGGGAGCAGATCCTGAGCTTGGAGCAGAGGGTAGGCATGAGGGGTGTGTGCCCTCCAGGCCAGCTCGGAACCCCTGTGCCCGTCTATCCCTCCTGAAGCAGTCCTGCTTGTCCCAGCTCATCTCTCCTCTGCCCTGAGACCTTCTAGAAAGACCCTGAGTGGCAGGCTCTGGTCAAAGGTCAGTCCCACTCCATCCAAGACTCTCCTTTAGAGCACCTCCCTTTCCCATCTCCCGAATCCCTGGGTAGCTCATTCCACTCCACTATTGAACAGTCTTTACAGTAACTCTTGCTTCTAGTAAGCTGTGTATTGTTCCTGGCGCTGCCCTTCTCATCCCCACAGCCACTCTCGAGAGGACAGTCAGGAATCTCACCCTGCTGAGTGTTTCTGTCTTTAGACCAAACACTCAGCACCTTTACCTGTTCTTCAGACCATGTAGGTTTATGTTGTTCTCTTGTGCTCTGCTCAGACTCAAGATTCCAAATGCTCAGCGAGTACTCCTACTTCAAGTCGCCCACTAGTCCTGCCCTTGTCACCGTCTTAAAGCTATGCTTTCTCTAATGAAGCTGTTCTTTAGGCTGATGGTGCTTTTCTTTTTTCTTTATGTGTGTGTGTGTGTGTGTGTGTGTGTGTGTGCAACATGTATGTGCATTGCATGTAGCTGGGTATACATATGAGGGATGTTATGTGTACAAGAGTGCACTTGAATCTGTATCCTGTGGAGACTCAAGAGTAATCATCATGGGTTGTTCTAGCTCCTTATTGCTTCGCTCTGGGGTTTCCTCGGCTCTGCCTTCCAGGGCCACCATATCTACTCTGGCATATTTACATGGGATCTAGGGACCTAAAGTTGGGTCCTTTTGCTTGCAAGACAAAGGCTTTAAGCATTGGGCTATTTCCCTACGGTGCCTTTTTTTCTGCATTGACCTTATGTCACACTCACCGGGCTGAATCTAGTCTTAGTTCAATCCCCACAGTGACTTGCTGAGTAGGTCTGAGCCAATCACTTTCTGAGAACCTCAGCCTCCCCAGCAGTTAAAATTGGGGGTTATGTTTTCTTCAAGGACCTGTCATTGCTGGGTTCCCTGAGCACACCCAAGAAGAGAAGGGCCGGGCACTGAGCTCAGATGGTCAAGTCTGTGTTTGCATGGCTTGCTCCCTAGCTCTCAAGGGTAGTGTAGGATCTCCACCTCGCTAGCAGATACACCTTCTCCATGTCTGCAGCCAAGCACTATGCGAGTTATAGATGCCGAGAGATAAGGAGCGAGGCCAGCCTGCCATGGGGAGATTGCTGGATGGAAAGGTGAGAACCATTGTAAGAAGGACTGTGTAACACAGGTGCGAGAGACCAGCTGGTTAGGCAATGCCCAACGGCCTTACAGAAGGGCTGTGTGAGCTGGGCTCCTGCCGATGACTAGGAGGTGACCACGAATGCCGGAAGAAAAAGGTGCTCCAGGTGGGGGCAGCATGTGTATTGAATGCCAGTTCAGTCACTGAGTGACACTTTTTGGGGAAAGCTTCTTTGGGGTGAATCTATCCTGTGCCCTGCTATCCTCACTGCTCCCCCAAGCTGGGACTTGGTGCCCTCCACTGACTGGCCTTCTCCACAGGTGATAGAGCTGCAGCAGACGCTGGCCCAGAAGGACCAGGCCCTGAACAAGCTGGAGCACAGTCTGCACCTCATGGAGGAGGCCTCCTTCGATGGCACCTTCTTGTGGAAGATCACCAACTTCGCCAGACGGTGCCAAGAATCAGTGTGTGGCAGGACCGTCAGTCTCTTCTCCCCAGGTAACTCCTCGTGGGCACAGAGACCGGAGAGAGGAGACCGACCCCTGAATGTTCTCACATAGTGAGCAGAGCCGGGCCTGATTAGCCCCTGCTTAACCCAGGGGAACTGAGCACAAGCCATGTTCTGATCCGTGGTTCTCGCCAACATGGCGGCGGCTCTCTCTCCTCCCCAAATGTCAGCTGCACTCCGCAGAGAGAAATAAAAGTCAACCATTGCAAGAGGAGTCAAAGCCTGTACGGATGAGAGAGGAGTGGGTAGAGGACCTACATGGTCTGCTGTAGGACCAGCCACAAGGCAGGACTTGTGGGCAGCTGTGGCCAGCTCACGAGGATCCCACTGAGTAAACTGGGGAGGTTCTGAATCTCTAGACTTCAAACAATGGTTCGCATAGAGTAGTTACTTGGTAAATGTTTTTCTTAACTGGTAAAAGAGCAATACTTATATGAGTTTAAAAAGGCCCCGTGTGCATTTACATACATATATATATTACCTGTGTGGAATATGGATATTTATTTATATCTGGCTCTGTTCGAGCCACAGCATGTGCTGGGTACAGGTCGCCACTGGACGTGATGTCCCCAGAGTTTCCCCAAGCGCTTGTCCTCACAGCCTCATTTTATAAATGAATACCCAGAGACCAAGGAGCCTGTAGTCCTCGTCGGAGGCGGCCCAGTGATGGATGGAGTTGGGACCCGACGCAGGCCTGTGTGTTCCTCCCCATCACCGACATGTCTGAACAGGGTTGGGGGAGAGGATCAGGGCCAGCACGAGTCACCCCGAGTTTCAACCACTGTTTGCCAGCTACTTAGCTGGAATCCTTGGGAGACAGCGGGTGTCTGCCCACCCCACAGAGCAGAGGCAGGTCTCCATGTCATCTCCAGGTGGGGAGGGGCGGTGACGGCCTCTTGCTAATAGAGATCTTTCCTTCTGAGTTCCTCCCAAAGAGAGGGAAGCACGTGGTGAGTGGGCATCACAGAGCTTCCCACGTGCATCGGGCAGAGATGAGTCAGGCTAGGCCTCCCCTCCATTTTCCTGCCCACCCTGCACCATCTCCACCCAAAAATGCACCACCAGAACCCACGTTCAGGAAGATTGTCCAGGGAGAGACCCTCACGGGCCCCTGTGTGTGGTCACCAGAGATGACTCAATACTCAGACCATTGCCAAGGGCGGGTAGCAGAACTGTGAGACACTCCACTGGTCCCGGCCTTCAGGAACATCTAATGACTGGGCAGTAGAGCAAGAGTTTGGGAGGCCTGGGCCATAATCCTCCCTCTGCCCCACCACGTGAGACAGTGACTAGCCACTTCCCCTTCCCAGGCTCCGTTTCCAGAGTGTCACCTGTAGATTGGTCAGAAGGGTGGTTTTCACTATGTGGTCATGCAGCGGAGTCAGAACGGCTGAGTGAGGGGCCCAGATCCAAGAGACTCCCCTCGTAGAGAAGCAACTCCTATCTTGCCTGTTCCTAGCATGCAGTCCCCTGTGCCTAGTTGTCTCATCTGCAAAGCCCAGCATTCTCCTGCTATCCCCAAGCTGTGCTGATTCTGGAACCATCTTTCAGCTTTCTACACCGCCAAGTACGGCTACAAGTTGTGCCTGCGGCTGTACCTGAATGGGGATGGCACAGGCAAGAGGACCCACCTGTCGCTGTTCATCGTGATCATGAGAGGAGAGTATGACGCACTGCTGCCCTGGCCTTTCCGGAACAAGGTATGAGCCCCCCAACCCCCATTCCCCCACGGGAGGGAGTGAGCTAAGGAGGGAATGGGAATCCAGGTTCTAGCTCTAACTTAGCCACGAAGTGGCCCTGCGACCTCGGCAAGTTCCCCAGCTTTCTGTTTCCAGTTTCTTTTTATAGAATGAAGCTGAGTTCAGAAGTCATAACCCGGGTCCCCAGTTCCCTGAGCCAGGAGTTGTGTAAGGTTGTGTGGATAGGGGGCCTAGCGGTGGTGTGCACAAGGAAGCCTGTTTGTGCAGGGACTGGGAGGCCTGTGTGTGACCTGCAAGTTGGCAGAGTAGCGGGACCTCTCTCTTGTCGCAGGGGCATGCAAAGCAGTGCGCCCTCTCTGGAACAGTGTGATGGTTTCTCACAAAACTCGACATGCCCTCGCCACGTGGCCCACCCATTATACTCCTTTGTGTTTACCCAAAGGAGTTAAAACTCATGTCTATACAAAACCCAGGATACTTGAGGCACCTTTTCCCATAATTGCCTGAACTTGGAAGCAACCAAAATATCTCTACCCATGAAAGATTGGGAAGAACTGTAGGTATGTGTTACTAAATGGAGAGATGGCTCAAGGGTTAAGACTCTCCCTCACAAGCAGAAGGTCCTGAGTTCAAATCCCAGGCCCCATGTAAAAACACCAGGCAGAAATGGCACCACCCTGCATTTCTGCCTTGGTGGGCAGAGCCTGGGAAATCCCTGAGTGAAGCAAAAAAGGAGGTAGAACCAATTCAGTATGACCAAGTCACCCTTGGTCCTTCACAGGGACACACACACACACACACACACACACACACACACACACCCCCCATGGGTGCTAGTGCTAGGCTGGGGATACAGCTCAAGTGGTGGAGTGCTTGTGTAGTATACCTGACGACCTAGGTTTGCTCCCCAGCACTGCATAAGCATTCAGGGGGCCTAGGAGGACTGCTACACTTCGAGGCTAAGTTTTTGTACAAGACCAACCTGACCTACAATGGGAGACCCTGTCTCAAAAACAAATCAAAATGGAACCAAGTATCAGCACCTGAGGCTCACTGCATTAAGTTGTGAGGCCTGAGCACTGGATTTGATTCTAAAACGCCAAGTTTGAAGATAGCTTCAATAGATGGTGGAAATGTCGCTCCTGAGGGGTATCCAAGAACAGTATCGTGGAAGAGGGCCCATATCATGTTTAGAGGATTCATTTTTTTAAGAGTACATAAACCTGGACTAAAGAGATGGCTCAGAGGTTAAGCCTCTGCCTCAAAAGCAGAAGGTCCTGAGTTCGGATCCCAGATCACACACATACACACACAGGCAGGCACTCGCGCGCACACACACACATGCAAAAAGAAAAAAAAGAATATGTAAAACTGTGTGTAGCAGCTTGCAAAATGCCCCAGGACAGGAACTAACGGCCCCACAGAGTTCTCTTCTTGGCCTTCTGCCTAGTCATGGGAGGACCCAGCTGTCGACACATAGAAGTCTCTGTGCCCAAGAGAACTTGCAGAGCCCTGAACGCAGCCTCTAGACCCAACTTTAGCCCCTGTGGCCAGCCAAACTGTGGCATCAGAATTCCTGCAGCCTTCACTGCTGGCCAGGGCAGTGAAATACATGCCCCGTGACCTGGCACAGCGCCAGGTGCTTCCTGCCATTCGTTGCATCCTTAGGTGTGGCAGGCCTTGCGTTGCTCTCTGCCTCTTGTCAGTGTGAGCCAAGCATCGCAAGCCCAGCCTGGCAGTGGACGTCGCCCCCTGTACATGCCACATGCCGGGATGGCGATATTCCTGACCTCCCGCCCACCCCTCCCACCCCTTTCCCGCAGGTCACCTTCATGCTACTCGACCAGAACAACCGTGAGCATGCCATCGACGCCTTCCGGCCCGACCTCAGCTCGGCCTCCTTCCAGCGGCCTCAGAGCGAGACCAACGTGGCCAGCGGTTGCCCGCTCTTCTTCCCCCTCAACAAGCTGCAGTCGCCCAAGCACGCCTACGTGAAGGATGACACCATGTTCCTCAAGTGCATCGTGGACACCAGTGCTTAGGGGGGTTTCGCCACAGAACTAAAGAGGCCTGCCCTTGGAGCCCACACCCAGGACACGGATGGGTCCGGGCTGGCAAGATCTGACCAGGAGCAGCAGGTGGACTGTGGCCACGTTGGGCTGATAGGACCTTGGGCTGTATCTGCAGAGGGCCAGCAGGAGGTTCCTGAATCGCTGTCTTTGCACAGACCGTACAACACCGGGAGGCCGGTGCACCACACAACCCTGAATGTTGGCACAAATGCCCGAGGCGTTGATGGGGAGCTGGGGGTGGAGGGCTTGAGCAGAGAAGCCCTCTGCTAAGGCTAAGAAGGTCTCTGAGGCTCCAAGGAATAAGTGGAAACATGGTTAACCCCCCTGCTGAAACTCAGAACCAGCTCCAGGGGCCAAAGCCAGTGTGAGTGCATCCTGTCCAGGTCTGGACTGAGTTCCCTGTCACTAAAGGAGAACAAATAAATCCAGAGACTGGCACTGAGGAAGGCGGCAGGGTTGGGTTGGAGGATCTTAAATGTTCCTTGCAACCAAGACAGCCCCCAAATTCCAGGTCTCCTGACCCAGGCGAAACCTTGGCCCATCGGGAATATTCTGGGGGACTATTCAGGAGCCTCATGCCTTCCAACTAACTCCTCATTCACCGCAGCTGCACCAGCCCATGGAGCTTCCCAACGGGCAGGAACACCCCTAGCTTCCCCCGTCGCAGCTGCTGCTCTTCCCTTCGTTCATGATCAAACCCCATCGTGGCAAGCTCCAAAGAACAGCCAGAAGGAACCCAGGATGGCGAGAGCTGGTATCCGCCGTCAGTGGCACTGCTCCAGGATCCCACTGCACCAAGATGGCCACGTGCTCAACTGATTGGGGCCTCTGAGCCATTGGGCAGGGACTGGCCTTTGAACTTTATATTTAAAAAAACATTTTTTTTTAAATCTTTTTCCAAATTTTCATTGGATGTGTGGTCGCGGGTGCCACGTCTGAAAGGCCATTGCTGAGGTCAGGATGGTGGGAGCAGAGACCGTTGTCCTGGCAGGAACGTCCTCTCCCCTTTTGGTTTCAGTTTCCTCCTTCCCGTAACCAGGACCCACTCAGCAGGCCTCCTACATTGGATTCTGCAGCTGGGAGATGGACGCCCAGGTTCAGGGCGTGGTCCTGCTGTTCGGTGGTCTTCAGGGACCCTCGCCCCACTTCCTAGGGATCCTGAAACACCCTGTTGCCTCTCAGGGTCAGGGCAGACACATGCCTTCCCTCCCCCACCCCCCAGCCTTCCCAGCACTTTCTCTTTTCCACTTGCTGAAGCTGTAGTTTATTTCTTGCCTCAGGCCTTCTGTTTTGCAGATGTGAAATGGGTCCCTCGCTTGCTGCTCTGCCTAGCTGGTGATAGGGAGGGTTAAAGGAGGTGGGAGCGCAGCTCGCTTCAGTGGGCCCAAGAGATCAGAAAACCAGGTTCAGCATTGGCTGTAAGCCTGATGCATCCTCATGCCCCGACACCCGGCCCCCCAACACACGCACAGCTACCCAGTTCACAGGGCTTCGGGACTGACCGTGACAGAGGTGAGGTGGATGATAAGCCACAGCTGTAGGGCGCGTGCAAGGAAACCTCCCTACTCGGCCCCAGAACCAGGACCAGGGGGCAAAAGAGAAAGGAGCCAGTGTGCATTCAGCCTGTCTGGGCCTAGAACGAACAACGTGGCACACGATCGTGTCTTCAGTCATGCCCAGATGCAAACAGGCCTGCACTTCTTCTTCTTTTTCCCAGTCCTGACAGCTTGTCAGTCAGTGGAAAAGGACTGGCTTCCCCTGAACGGGTGGACGTAACAAGTGAAGGGCTCGCCCCACAAGTCCAGAGGTGCTGAAGGGGATGCAAGATGAGCTGGGGACAATCACTTCACGCACACGGCTGAGGCTTTTTGCTTGTTTATTTGTTGGTTTGGTTTGGTTTGGTTCTGAGACATGGTCCAATGTAGTGCAGGCTTCGCTTCAGACTCCCTATGTAGTCAAGGAGGTCCTTGGACTTTTGCTCCTCCTACTTCTACTTCCCAAGTGCTGGAATGACAGACCTGTGCCCCCGTGCCTGGTTTAAGCAGCACTTAGGAATTAAACCCTGTGTTCCCCGCGTGCTAGGCAAGCGTGCTACTGAGCTCCATCTCAACTCATGCACAGTCGTGTTGTCATTGATGTCTGCACAAGAGAGAGATGGTGAGCTATGCAACCTGACCTCCAGAATCTTCTAGTCTATTGGGAGAAATAGACGCAGTAGAGGCCACTAGTGCAAAAAGGGCAAAAAAAAATGTGTATGTGTGTGTGTGTGTGAGGGGGAGAGGTCCGTGGGTAAAGCAGTGAAGGTTTATGGAAGAGACGTCCTGCAAGTTCAGCCTGAAATGTGTTGAAATGTAGATGGTTGGGATGTGGAGAAGGCAGCAGCTGAGATGGGAACGGTCTTGGCTACCGGCAGAGTCTGAGTGGTCAAATGGTGGAGGAGGATAAGACAGATGGGCTGGAACGTAGCATCACATGTAGAGGTGACCTCCCTGCAAGTCCCCTTGGTCTGTTAACAACAGAAAGAGAAGATGATTTGAATGGGCAGATGGTTTTTTTCCAACAAAGGCCGTGTGTGAAATGCACACACGCAACAACAACAAAAAAAAAACCCTGGTGCATCTTATTGGTAATCTAGGGACTGGGGAAGCAAGTTGCTGCCAAAGAAGCCATTGTGGTGCATCCTCGCAGTCCCCAGCCTGGCAGACAGGCTTGGTCCCCTTTTGCAGATTGGCAAGCTGAGGCCAGGGCAGCCGGGGTAGAAAAGCAAGGATTTTTGTTTGTTTGTTTGTTTGTTTGTTTGTGTGTATCCTCATCTCTCTCTTTTTTTTTTCCCACTCATACAAACTGGACTGGTACCCCAGCTCCCTCCCTCCCTCCGTCCCTCCCTGGACCCCCTTGCTCCCTTCCCCCTTTTCCCCTTTCATTCACTCTTCTTCCTCCCTTTCTCCCAGTGCCCCCTTTCCCCACCCCCAATCCCTGGAGCATCCTTTAGTGTGAATGTCAAACCTCCCTCTGGGTCTTCCACTCTAATAAGGTGTGAGGACTCAGTAGCATTGCCTAGAGCCGGTTCTTGTGTTCCCCTTTAGTGTGGGAACACTATTGTGACTATTAATTCCTTGCCTCTAAGGATCCTAGTGCCTGTGATCCATGCTAGACTTTGGGGGATCATTATTATATCAATCATTGCGCAGGTCATGCAAAGTCCTATTATGGTTACTTCAGCCCTAACTTGTGTGGAGTATGTTGAAAAGCAAGGATGGTAAGTCGCATCTCTGGGGTCCACTTTCTCTCCCTCCTTTTCTCCCTTGAGCTTCCCATTCATTAATGTCTTCAGCTTCAATGACATCCTATCTTGCCTGGAGGCCCTGCAAGAGGACAGATCATGCCCTGACCCCAAGCAGCTGAGCAAGCGGGATCCTCCACAGAGCGGGCCGAGCCTTGGTTTCTGTCCACCACGAAGGTGAAAACCCTAACCACCCCTTGTAACTATGGTGATGCCAAAGCCACTGGGTCTGTCCCCCGGGAATCCCCCAGCTAAGAGGGAAGAAATCACAAGCAACCCTGGGTGCGTAGCTTAAGTGCCAGACATGGCATTGAACATTTCTAGCATCCTTCCATCAAATTCTTCTAAAAGACGTGATTATTTTCACGTCTGTGTCACTGTGCGGGAGCACGCAGAAGACAAGGGGTCAATCAAAGTTGTTCACCCAAGTTCACCGAGGGCCAGAAGCCAGGACCTCACCAAATCCATCCATGCTGACTGAGTCCAAACCCAAGTCTAATGGTCAGTGGCCAGAAGCAGTGTCCAGTTGAGGAAAAAGTACAAGAATGTGATCATTTTAGTTCTGTGCGGACTGCAAATTAATTTTTACTATTATAACTAGGGCTTGGGAGATGGCTCTGCTGGTAAAGTCCTTATCTGGCAAACACAAGGATCCGAGTTGGATCCTTAGCATCCATGATTTAAAAAAAAAAAAAAAATGGAGCTGGCAAGATAGCTCAGTAGGTAAAGTTCTTGCTCACAAACCTAGTGATTTGAGTTCAATCCCTGGAAGCCCATGTGGTAGGAGAAAAGTGACTCCGAAATTGTCATTTGACTTCCACCCATATTCCATGGCTTCCGTGTATGTTCTCCTCCCCCTCTCTAATAAGTAAATTAGAAAGTGAACTTAAAATAAGTAAATTTTAAAAATTAATGCAGCACTTTCAGTGGCAGGTTCTAGTAATCCCAGAGCAGGGTAGGGGGAGAGCGGCAGGACCCCAGGTCTTGCAGCCAGCCAGTCTAGCCTAACAAGTTCAAGGTCAATGCAAGACCCTGTACCATAACACAAGGTAGACGCTCCTAAGGGGCAACGCCTAAGTTTAGTTTCTGATCTCTACATACATTCATATGCATGCACAATGCACTTATACCCCCCCCACACACACACAAATGACCACATTTCTTGCTACCATTTAACACATGTCACTTGCAAGTATCACACTTAGAATTGCTGCCAGACCTGGGAAGAAGGTACCAGTTTCCTTGCTTTGTGGGCGAGGAAACAAACTCAGAGAAGTCAAGTTATTGCCTCAAGGTCAAACAGCCAATAGGAGGTCTCTGTCTCTACAGCCAGAAGTGTCATTGGTTATGGTGTCTTCTCCAGGGATGAATCCATGAGAAGCAACTGGCGTCCTGGACTGGGGGAGGCACCTCCTGTCTGTAGGCCGTGTCTTAGGGGCTACTTGGGTGGTATGGACAGAAGCCTCAGGGAGGAGGTGGGCTGAAGGGGGGCACTGCTGTTCTGGTGCCCCCGTGCCAGGAGCCAGACCTCGTTTGTCTCAGCGTCTGGGGCATGTGTGTGCATGTGTGTTTAAGCAAAGCTCACACATGTGGCACAGACAGGAACTGGGAACGTGCTGATGGTAAAGACAGAACTGAACTTATTCAGTTCCCCATTTATAGGAGGTGGCTATGCTGAAATGTTTTTTAAAGTCAGATAAATTGAGTTAACTCTATGCGATGTACACTTCAAGTGGCTTCTAGATTTAGCACTATGTCTACAGCTCAAGGTACCTTGACCAGACAGCTGAAGAACTCTTTCCAGTGTGCCCGCCAGAGGGAACAGGAAAAGCCTGCTCTTTCCATATGGCCTGGGGCCAACTCTGTGAAGCTAAAGGATGGGAATCCCCCCACCCTTCCCTACATACATACCCCTGTAGGTGGGCAGTCCTGGTGGTGGGGAAGAGTCCCCTCTCCCCACTCTCCCTCCCATCTGCCTCTGGGCCAACCTTTGTCCCAGGGAGTCATGAGGGTTATTTTTAGCACTCCTTGCCTTGCACAGCTGGCCCTGAGGTTTTTCTGCGTGTCAGCCAGCTCTGACGGCCATATCCCTGCCAATGGGGGACTCTGGGGAGAGGTTTATCTAATGGTTCTGGGGACTTTTCAGGGTCCACGGGTAAGCTCTCAACCTCCCCAGCATGGAAGCAGTCCCAAGCCACGGTTTTGGAGGAAGGAGCCGAGGCAAAGAGGTCTCTGCTAGCTCGGAGGACAGCGGAGCTGGGTCTTTGAAGCCTGAGTCTTTCTCCAGAAGCTCAGCACTTGGCAGTCGGAAGCTCTGGACCTGCCCACTCAGTGTCTCGCTGCCAAGTCTCACACACAAGCTTTCTCGAGGGGTGGGGACCCTTAACTGCTGTCTCACTGAACAAAAGATGTGCACATGCTTGAAGGCAAAATTCTCCTGAAAATCAAATTGCTTTCTGGTTCAGAAGCCAATGCTGATCTCAGTGAGCCTGAGTTCCAATCCTGCCCCATTTTTCAAAGAGAGCTAGTTTATTTATCCATTCATCTCTCTAACATTATATATTTGTTGTATTTACCCATTCTTGAGCATTGGATTGTTTGCACCTCTCAGCTAGGATGAAAAGTGCTCCTTTGGATTCTGGTGTAAGCACTCTCTACAGTTCTCTCTTTTCAGTTCTCTTGGTGTGTGTTCTTCGGGACAGAATTGCCCATCATATGGAAGCTCTGTGTAGCCTTCAGAGCTGCTAACCTGTTTTGGATTGCCCCCAGCAGCTTGGGTTTGAGACTCAATGCCTCCTCTCTCCTTTCTGAGAAAGAGCTGTGAGAGGAATGCAAAGAAATGCCGCAGTGAATCATGCTACCACTCTCTTAAAAGAAGAGAGAGTGTTGGAGAGAAGGGATGTTAAAGCCTTTGCCTCACAATCAAAAGGCCCTAAGTTCCGATCCCCAGAGCCCACATAAAACTGCCAGGCAGATATGGCGGCAGCCTGTAATGCCAAACCTGGAAGGTGGAACCTGGGAATTCCCAGAGCAAAGCAACGAGGTGCAAGAGCAATTCAGGATGAATCCCAGTGTCACTCTTGCTCTCCACAGGCACACACACACTCAAGTGCTCAAGTGCCCTCTTGTACATATGCCTGCATATGATTCCTATAGCCCTGGTTTAAAACCTACCAACAGGACTGGGGAGATGGCTCAAAGGTTAAAGCCTTTGCCTCACAAGCAAAAGGACCTGAGTTCAGATCCCCTGATCTCGGTAAAAATACTGGGCAGAGATGGGGGTGGTCTGCACTTTCTTGGAAAGTGGAGCCTGAGAAACTCCAGAGAAAGCAATAAGGAGATAGAGCAGTCCAGGATGATTCACAATGCCACCTTTGGCCCTCCACAGGCACACACAGTGCCCTCTTACACAAAAAAGAAAGAAAGAAAGAAAGGAAGGAAGAAGAAGGAAGGAAGGAAGGAAGGAAGGAAGGAAGGAAGGAAGGAAGGAAGGAAGGAAGGGAGAAAAAAAGAAAAGAGAAAGACAGTAAGAAAGAGGAGGTGAAGGGAGATGAAGAGAGGTGAGGGAGGCACCAAAGACTTCCAGAACAAGGATTCAGGGGACAAGGACAAGCAAGATGAATGATGGAGTAGAGAGGGACATCTTCAACCCCTAAGCATGCTGGGAGAATCCACGACCAGCCACACTGCTGGAGCCACCAACTGTTACTACTGTAACCAGATATTGTAAGCAGAGATCTGGGACAAGGAGCCAGCAAGAACTTGTGGACCTGTGGGTTTCTTGCCAAGACTCTAGTCACTTAAGCAGAGCGAGGTTGACGGGGCGCTCACCGTCTCTATTAGGTTACTGAATTAATACATTCACGTACCAGGGTGTGCTTAATATTAAAACAAACTCAGCTGTTTCCCATGAAGTGTCCGTCATCAGGCATATTATATACACAATCTCATCTCATCTTTTCAATGGCCCCAATAGGAAAGATTCTAGAACTCAAAAGAGTGAAGATAAAAACCATCTTTTTCTTCTCAGCAGTGATTTGACTAGCTAAAGTAATAATGATTAGTGAAAATCTGGCAAACTCTCTGTCACTGAATCCACCAAGACCAAGACCAAGAAGCTAAATGAGGCAGCTAAGGGTCTGGCCACTAAGAAATAACAGAGCTAGTATCTCCCATAAACCTCTGTTTCTTACCCCATCATCCCGCCCCTCATTTCCTGAACACCTGCTTGCTCTGTGCAAAGTCCTGGTGTATTGTTCAGGTTGTGACTCATTCAAGTAGTCACAGTTCAATCACCTTTTCTTTTTTCTAAGCTCTTACTGTTTTGTGGGCTTATTTCTACCACACTTATTCTAGAAAGCACTTCACTTCGCTAGTTAGTTCAAAAGAGAGTAAAATCTTACAGGAGTGGCATGTATGACTGCCGCATGGAAGCCAGAAGGTTCCATGGAAAGGTCCAAAGGCCCCAGAATGGGACAGGAACACCAAGCGCAAACCTCGGGGTCTGATGTATTCTAGGGACAGAGCACAAATTGCTCTCTGTGCTTTGTAAGGAGCCAACATTTGATCCCACACAGTACAGTCCTCAGTATATCCCAACCCACTATTGCTGCAAAAGAATAAAATTCTCAGAGACCTTCAGCCAAATGCTTTTTGCGGTAAGCTGGCACGAGCACTTGGGAATCTAATCAGAGGTGTCCCCAGCAGCCTACTAGTGGCACGTTACAGCACAAGACTCGGGAGCTGTACAGGAGAGTGACGTAGGTACATTTGTCGTGAATGCCAAGTGTGGCCTTTAGGGAAACATGGTTTAATCCAAGTTCTGTATCTAAATTATTTGAATTAATCCCCAACTTTAAGCATCTAGATGTGCCAAGCTCTTTAAACACCCACACATCTAAATGTGTCAAGCTCTTTAGAAACAAAGGACTTGTATGACATTTTTCTCTGAACACGCAGCGGCCATCTTTGTATGACACCATCCCATTCGCACCTATGGTCCACTGATGCTCCTCTGGGACAGAGGCCGTGGAGACCACTGGACTCTCGTCTGAGATTCTTGAAGCACTTTCCAGCCACTCATACTAATTACATATTCCCTCACGCATGCTCTCAGGGGCTTGAAGTCTGGGAGGGGCACGACAGTACATAGACTGAGGAAGGCTAATTGAAAGGAGTCCGTCTATGCAGCCATGGGGAAACTATCCATCATGCTGGGGTGGGTTTTCCGGTGATGTAGTTGCCTTTGAATCATCCTTGCTTTTGTAAGTAACCCCGATAAACTCACTGATTCATCAAGTTGCACCTCGATGTTATCGTTACATTGTTCGGTTCCCGAGTTCCTATCTGGGGTGGAAAGGTGGTATGTGGTGTCTCCCCAGGAAAAGTATTCACACAGCAGAAGTTAAGGACAGGTACCTCTATTCAAGGAGGGTGAGAACTGGTTACAGTCTCCTGGTTCTCTGAAGGCTCTTCTTGGCTTTTCAAGTTCTGAAAAATCGCCAGGAATCCCTAGGCAGGTCACCAGGTAACTCAGAGTACCAAGTCAGGATCCCTGAATTAGGGGCAGGTGGAGCAGGCATGCTTCTTGCAAGTAACTGTGTCCTCCACAGTCTCATGTGTTTGGGAAGGTCATGGCATCTATGAGAGGTGGAGCCTTGTTGGAGGAAGGGGGTTACAGGGGGTGGGACTTGAGGTAGCTTAGTCTCACCCTACCTGCAGGAAAAGTCTGCTTTTGCGGCAAGAAGTCTTGCCGCTCTCAGCCTTGCGGATAGGCATGACTTAGCCCGTCTCCAGCTTCTGCCAGCCAGCCGTGCCACGTCCATCATGAAAGACTATATCTCCCTTTAGGAACCGTAAGCTAAATAAATCTCCTTTCTCCCTTAAATGGTTTGACTTTGGGTCCTCTCTCTCTCTCTCTTTCTCACAGCAGCACATAACAGTAACCAATACACAGGGCTTACAGAAAAGGTCAAACCTGAAACAAGGTAGAGACAGAATCAGGAAAGTGGATCCTCATCAACTGCTTCAGTGAAAGCTATGGAAACCCCGCCTCCATCCACAGCCTTTGAAAAAGTCGAATCACAGGCTGCCTGTGAAAGATGTGTTTGTCTGCTCCTTGGAAGCTGCGGTTTATGCCTTAGCAGATCCTGGGCCCCATCCTCTGAGCAGGAACCAGGAAAAAACGAAGGATCTTCTTACCCGGAGCTAATGAGCACGGTGTGTCCGACTCCTCTGGGACTTGTGGCGTCACCCACTCTCCTTCCAGCCCTTGCTGACTTCTTACCAGGAGACGTTCTCGGTACATTTTTATGGGATGCCTCAAACAGCCAGCTGGAAGCTCTTTTTTCACAAACTCTCCCAGATACAAGTAGCCAGGTTTCAAGTATGAAAATGAACATTTCACAAGGGTTGCTGCTACACTAGAAAACAAAACCTTGTGGGCTGTCTCACGAAACCTGGCTCAGGGTTAGTGGCATTTGCCCACTGTGTGGGGACGGTGTAGACTTAGTTTTCTTTCTTTCTTTCTTTCTTTCTTTCTTTCTTTCTTTCTTTCTTTCTTTCTTTCTTTCTTTCTTTCTCTCTCTCTTTCTTTCTCTTTCTTTCTTTCTCTCTCTCTCTTTCTTTCTCTTTCTTTCTTTCTTTCTCTTTCTTTCTTTTCCTCCTTCCCTCCCTCCCTCCTTCCCTCCCTCTCTCTTTCTCTTTCTCTCTCTCTCTTTCTTTCTTTCTTCCTTCCTTATATTTTTGCTATTTGAAAGTAGATAGTCAAATTAAGGCTACAATGGCCACAGTTCACTGAGTCACTCAATCAAGACTTTTGGGACATTTCCTACCTGTTATGTCCTGAGGAGCACACCAGGATGAGATGCTGCCCTGGGCATCATTACCCACTCCAACCACCCTCCAGACTCAAAATACATGATCATTTCCAGTGTTTTCAGGGAAACTACCCAAATATATTCTGTTATTCCCTCCCTTATCAGAGAGGGGATCTAGATCTTTGAGTTCAAATATCTTGCCCAAAGTTGCAACCTAGTAAGTAGCTGAGCCAGTAGATGCAAGTCTCAACTTGATAGCTGAGCCTTTAAGGCACACCTTTGGAGAATTATTTCATCAAGTCCTTGAGCAAGCCTATGGGAGATTGTTTAATTGATAAAGGAAGAGTCAGCCCACAATGGGTGGGACCATTCCTTTGGGCATCTGGTTGAGATGGTTCAGTAGGGGCATACAGGCATGCGGGCAAGCAAGTAAGTTTGTCCCTCGCTCAGCAGTACTTGCGGATGTGGTATAGCCAGTTCCCTCAGCTCCTGGTATGAACTGTCTTGCTGATGACTGTAGCTAAGAATCACAAGCTGGAATAAGATCTTCCCCCCTCTCCAAAGGGTCCTGTATCCATATCAGCAACAGAGGAGAAACCGCAGTGTGAAAACCTGATTTGGATCATCCATGTCCTAATTCTAGGTTCTATGTTATTGGCTGAAGTCAGGCTTTGGGCTCCAGTGGGTTTAGCTGTCACTAGCAATCTGCCCAGAATCTAACTCCACCTTAAAACTGTGGTTTCCTTTTTCGGGGGGAAATTCCCCATTTCTGAGGAAGGAAAAATACCCATCTCCCCTGACCACCATCGCTATAAAAGCTCAGTAGAACCCAAATGTCACACTGCCTGGAGAACAGATAGGCATGTGTAAAAATTTAACTTTGTTTTCTTCTTTTTTAATTTTTTAGTGTGGCATACATGGATATAGTGAATTTGCAATATTTTTACCACTTAATCTCCAATCCCATCCCCTCTCCTCTTCCTGTTACAACTCTTAAGGCTGACTCTTGAGCCACCAGCAAGGACACTCAGAGAAAATTCTGGACCAGACCATGCGTGTAACCTTCCTTTCCTTTCGGGGGTTGTTTCTATAGCTCCAGGACATTATCCATTGTCCACCACTGTTCTCCATTCTCTTACTGGTTCTGTGGGCCCTCTCTCTCCTCCAGCAAGCCCCTCCCACTTTGTGTAAGATGGACAGAGTTCCACCTAGTTCCTTAAAAGCATGACACTCCATGGATAGAATTCTGGTCGTAGCTCTTCACCCTGTGTCACGTCTTCTGTAGTGCTTTACCTGTGGATGCTGTGAAGATGTGGACATAGACTCTCATAGCCAGATGTGTCCTGTGTCTTACAAAGCCAGGCAGTCTCCCCTGGGCAGCTCACGACTAAGTTCTGTCCTGCCCTAAGCACCTCCTCTTCCCCTCTGTTCCTATCCTCCGAGCAGTCATGACTATGGAAAAAGAGATGGAGACAAACCACGGCATGATAAACTGAAGAGGAAAAAGGCAGGGTCTTTGGACTAAAGGCATGGAGGGGGAGAAGCCTGCAGGGAAGGCCTGACCAGCGTTCTGCACTCAAGCAGTGAGTTGCAGTCCCCCCTGCTCCCGCCAAAATGAGAAATCAGGTGACGACTTGAGAACGTGAGCCTAACTTCCTAGCTATGTGCTCTAAGTCACATCACTTAGCCGCCTTAAGTCTTAACTAGGTCAGTTGCAAGGTGCTTCCTTCCCCTGAACCGCTGCAGTAGGAAGAGCAAAGTACCACTGACTGTCACTGAAGGATGAAACATCATCATGTGATTCCAAGGGTGTCTTAAGCTGTGTAGGCACACACATGACACCCTCATATTCACAGGAGCCGAAGTGCAAGGTGACTAAAAACTGGGGAGATGGATGCCTTGAATACATGGTTTATCTCTGCTACATTTACCCATTTCCTCATGGCTAAGGGCAATGCCCGGCATGTCGTGTGCTCTCTGTCTACACTGGGCATCACCAGTTGTCTTTGAAGAATGATAACCCCAGAAGAGACCCTGCAAACCAAATTGGAGTTCATTAATAACATGATTCTTCTGTATTTAAATGTGGAGAGCACTTGAAAAATATCTTTAGTCCACTCTGGAAGCATTTACTGTAAAATAGCAATGAGATAAATAAATTACCCAATGCTCTAGGCTAGACATTGTCATCAAATTCCATTTTAAACATCCAATTATTTGATTAAGTATAATATGTAGATATAATTCATAAAAACAAGAAGATGAAATAAATCTTAAATATAAGCATGAACTATGCTGGCAGGTCAGTCTTTATATAAGATGTTTTATGAAGAATGACTAAGGGCCATGCATCCAATTCTAAACTTTAGAATTGAACTAGTAAGTAAATCAGAAGCCTGATTAGATAGGGATGTGTCCCAGGTTCCTCCATGAGAGAGACACAAATCCAAGGTCATAAAAGGAAGTGGTCATCAGAGGGACCTGGAAGGTCACTGGTATGTTCTCAGAATCATTCCCATCCCTTAACAACCACCAACAGAGCTCTGTCCCTCTTCTTCCTTTGCCAGCCTTTGACCAGAAAGAGCATCTCGAGGTCAGGGGCAGGGTCTTCCTCATCTTCACACACACCCAGCATCCCTGAAGAGTGCCATCCATTCCCTCAATGTCTATGGAATATTGATAAAGGGGATAAAAGACCACTTTATTTGTAACAGGCGAAGAAAGTAAACTTCAGAAAAAGGAAAGGGACCCACCAGAATCCCATAGTGATGTGAGGTTGGGATAGCAACTGTCCCATGTGCTATGAAAATTCTCTTTCCTCCATCCCCTGGCTAACAGAGGGCAGGTACTTGACTTCTTTAATCTGCCCACAAAAGCCACAGGTAAAGGTGTTTATGGCTTGGCAGCCAACCAAGGCCATATACACTTCAATAGCTCACAGTCTGACCCTGTCCGTCCATTTATTTTTTAACATGAACATTGTAAAATGCTTTCTCCTAGAACTTGAAAACTTGGCACCGCTAGGCTGAGGATGTGAAATAGCAAAACCCTTCCTTCCATTTGCATCTCTCAAGTGGCCAATGGGGTTGAACGGCTTTTCATATTTTTGGACATTGTGGCCACTTGGGCTTCCTCTTTTGTGATTGACCTGTTGGTATCTCCTTTGCCTGTTTTCTTAACATGGTTGGATGATTATTTATTTATTTATTTATTTATTTATTTATTTATTTATTTAGGCCAATCCTTCCCACCAACATCCTGAATTGCCTCCTTTCCTATTTCTGTCTTCTAAGCGCCACCTTCTCCATGAAACCCATCCTGATGAATGAGACTCAACCTTTTTTGTGACACTACAACTTCCTGTCTTGTGGCACTTTGGCATCTTCTCATTTTGCATACGATTCTGCAGTTCACCAAAGCACCTGCTCCTTCATGACCCTATGTTAACCTTTATCAAGGCAATGCCCCCCTGAGAAGTAGGTAGTCTTACTGCTGGCCTTTGAACACATAAGGAAATGTGGTATGTACACTTTGGGGACCAGCGCACCCAAGAGCTGTCTGCTTAGAAGCAGAGCAGGACTCCCCATTTTCCAGGTAGAGATCATCATTCTCCTCTTTACATAGATGTCTTGTCCCACCACTGAACTTCCCATCAAGCTCCAGACCCCACATTCCTACTCTACTCCTAATTGGACCCCCACACAAAAAGGCACATCAAGAGCACAGAAGTCTTGACAAGGTACAAGAACCACCTTCTGCACATTCACTGGGTGACAGGGGCCGTGCATGCAGCACTGCTAACCTTTCCTATGGCTCTGTTGAGAGGACAAGGAAAGAGGCTCAACCTTTGAAGTGACACTGGGACCCACAGCGAAGAATAAGGGAAGCTCTCCTGTGCGTTCCAGGCAAGCCATTTCTGCCATCCCTGCCTCCCACCACCCCCACTCCCCTCCTAAAGTTTGCCCAGTCAATCTAAAAGCACACCGGAGTGTCCTGCCCTAGATGGACAGGAGGTCTCTCTGCAGAAGATGGATTAACGGCACATTCCCGCAGCTACCTTTGGACTTTGCAGATGCACGGCCCCTGGCTGGGAAACTATCTACTGCGGCGGCTTCCAACTTTCTTTCCAGGCTCACCAGAGATCAGAACAACTGGGCTCTGCTGTGGGTCAAAGAGTCTGAATCCGGCAGTAAGAGATAGGGCCAAGACCGGGGTGTAGGGGGATTCAGTGGGGAGGAGATTGAGCAAGAGCCAATTAATATTGGATCTCCACCTCGGAGGAGAGGGGACAGAGAGCAAAGCAGCAGCCGGCCAAGGGTGGGCCATTCAGCTGGGAAAGGAAACAGGAAAATGCGAAGGGTAGTGGGGGGTGGCTATCCGTGTCCACACCCAGCCACCGGCGGAGCGTCTGCACAGAGCGCTCTTAGCAGGTGCCACGGGCGATCTGGACCTTGGGCAGGGATGCGGTGGAAAAAAGTGTTGGCCAAGGCTCCCTCCTGCCCTGGCGCCAAGACTGTTACTCGTCTGGCTTTTTCACCCGAGGGCGGCCTTATCTGATTTGGACCCACATCCACAGGACCTGCTAGCCTATGACTCTACATGTTGACTTTCGCTGCATGCCGTTAACATACATGTGCACGTGGTGTGTGCGACTGTGCCTTATGCGGAGTGTATATGCGTGGGCGGCAGACTCCCTGGGGTCGTGCTGTCTGCCTGCGGCGCGGGTCTGCCTTGCACGTGGTTATGCAAGGTCCGTGCTGCCGGCACCGTATCTCTCAATCTGCGCTCCGTGTGCACTGTGTATGGTTACGTGTGTGTGTGTGTGTGTGTGTGTGTGTGCGTGTGTCTGGGGTGCCTGGATCGGTTATTCGCGCTGTGTCTCCGGGGAGGGAATGTCGTTTCGGTAAGATCCAGGCGCTGGGCGACCCATTCGTGCCTTCTTGCGCCCGGGTCGAGGCGGAGTGTGTGCCCCACGGTGTGTGGGTGCGGGCGCCAGACGCTTGCTTAGCGCGGGGCCGCGTTTCCGCGTGTGCCCCGTGCGCCCGCGCCTCTGCGGTGGAGCCAGTCGGGCCGCGGGCTGGCGGTACGGAGGCGGCCCCGGGGCGGGCGCGGGCGGCGCTGCGGTGCGCTCGGCCCGCGGGCTCCAATGGCGAGGCCGGCGCGGCCCCGGCTAATTACATAAGCGGGGACGTCAATAATTCGCGGGAAAACGCGAAAAAGATGGCGCCCCGCGCCCGGGGGGCCCCTTCCTGAGCGCCCCGGCCCCTCCCTCCCCCGCGTCCCCTCCTCCCCGTGGCGCCCCCGCCCCGCCCCGCCCCCGCCGAGACCCCGACCCCGGCCCCACGGGCGGACACTCGGCCGGGCAGCCGCGGGCCGAGCGTACCGCCTCCTCCGATGCGCCTGGTGGCCAGACTCCAAGTGGGACCGGCCGACACGCAGCCTCGCGGTAAGTGCCGCGCTCCCCGCCGCACGCCCGGGTCGCGGCGATCGAGTTGGCTTCCGAACCTTTCTGAATTCGGGCAGGTCGAACGCCCCCAGGGGGCCGGAGTCCTGCGGAGCCGCGCGCCTGGGGGGATGGGGATGGAGCGGGGAAACGGCGCTGCAAGGGCCTCGGGGACCCCGGCTGTACCCCGACCCTGCGGAGGCGTGGGTGACAGGTCACCATGACTCGTTCTTTATCTTTGCTCTCCCCTTGTGGGTCCGGAGGGGACACAAGCCCGAGCATTTGGGATTTTGCTCACGTCCGAAGTCGGGCAGCGCCGGCTTGGGATCAGGGGAGATTTGGAACTAGTGCAACCGAGGAAAGCGCCAGAACCCCAAGGGGACACTTTGAGTCCCCCCCCGACTCCTTGAACACCCTTTTAAAACGGCAACGGCCGCCCCGGGAGAGGCCCTGGCGCATGAATCATCCGTGCTTCCTGCCCCCGCCAGGCCCCGCGCGCCCGTGCCGCGGATTTGAACTGCACGCCGACGGGAACCCGCAAACAGGCATTTCTGTGCGGATGGGTTTGAATCAACCAATCACAGCCCGCGGGGGCCCGCCCCGGGAGGGTAGAGGCGGAGTATGTGGGGGGCACCGCCACCCGGGACCCCCCACCCTCCCCGCACGGCCAGGGGGCGCGGCGACCAGGCCGGCTCCCAAAGGCTCCGCGGGGGAGGAAGTGTCAGTTTGTGAACCTGCCGAGGCGGGTCTTGCCCGGCTCCTAGCCAAGGGGGCAGAGACCTCGCAGCGCCCAGAGAGCCAGGTGGCAAGAAAAGACGGGATTCCAGCTGCAGCCCCTGCCTGGCGTCTGCACCTCTGCCCCGGAGGACAGAGGGGAAGAGGAGGGCATAGGGACGTGGCCACCCACCCTCTAGGGAGCCAAGACCCCGACTGTGCCCCAGTGCCTTAGGGGCGTTCTCAGGCAGTGCATTTAGTTTCACATTCTGACATTGCTGTGCTGTTATTCTGCACAGCCGCGCAAGGGGACGTTGGCACTCACACTGGCAAACACACGGATGGAGGACTGTCTTACCGTCCACAGATAGGACATCGCGTACCTAGGGCCCTAATGGAGGGAGGTGGTGCCAGGGGAGCCCCAGAGTCAGGCAGCGGTTGAATACCAGCCAAGGCTAGGGAGTCACAGATTTCTTTCTGGAGGCTGGGGGTGGGGGTGGGGGGGCGGGTAGACAGGGGAGAAGTGCTCTCCACTCAGAGCAAATGCACCAACCTCAAGAAATGGATATTGAAGAGATGAATGAATGAATGAATGAACCAATGAAGGGCAAAAGATGAGCCCTGAACAGATACCAAGACAGGATGGAAAATAGGGTGGGGATTGCCAGAGTTGTGCTAGAAGCAGGCTGAAGAAGCCTTAGGTGCCAAGGGGCTACCACCTTTGGCAGGGAGAGACAGGCTAAAGGGGCCGCGGCCACTGAATGGGAAGGGCAGGGTCAGGGGGAGGAGATGCTGGTGTGGCAATGTCTTAGCTGCTTGGAACAGACTCGCCTGTGGGCAAGAGCATGTTTAAATGCCCCAGAAGTGGTTTCCATGAGATCATCCCCTAATTGAGAACAGAAAGGGGGATTATGAAAGTCACGTGGCAGGTCTGTAGGGACTCCTTGACCACTCTGTGAGCTTTCGTTGGTACGTGCAACCTGTACGGATTTCAGAGTTTAGGAAGGGGAGACCCTTGACCTGAGACCCAGAGCGCGTTTTGCATAAGAGACAAAAACCTCACCCTCCAGGGAGGTGGGGGAGGGAGTCAGGCCTCCAGGTCGTCGGGGCCTTTGTAGTGTATTAGTAGAGTCACTGTCATAGAAATAGCATGATATAGAGCAGCCCACCTCTGCATGAGCTATGGCTCTGCCTCTCACCACTTCTTGTCAGGCCTGTTTCTCTATCCTCAAAATGGGAATAATCATGTCTCCCTGATGCAGTGCTGTTGCAAGGACTCAATGAGACAATAACCAGACCTGGCACACAGTGCTGGCTACAGAAATGGTAGTTTCCCTTTCCTGATGCTCGTTCAGGAGCAGGGAAGCAAGAGGTAGAAACCTTAGGGTGGGGACATGCCTTGGTACATAAGGTGTTTGCTGTGCCAAGCCTAAGTTTGCGTCCTCAGAACCCACATAAAAGCTTGGCAGCTGTTGAGGTTGCCTGTCACCCCAAAACTGGCAGGGGGGGGGCAGAGACAGGGAATTCTCAGGGAAGCTGGCTGGCTAGCTAGACTCACCAATTGGTGAGCTCGGGTTTCCGTTGAGAGACCCTGCCTTAATAAAGTGGATCGCACCAGAGGAAGACGTCTGACATCAACTTTACGCACGTTCACACACCTGCGCACATGTATACACGCAGCCTGCACACCCACATATATGCAAAGGAAAAAAAAGGGCTGCTGAACCCCATCCCCAGGGCCCGTGTGGTAGAAGGAAGGAACTGGCTCCCACAAGCTGTTCTCTGACCTCCACACCTGACTGGGGCATGTGTATCCTCATGATAAGCAGATTTTAAAAAATAATAATAAAAACTAGGGACTGGAGAGATGGCTCAGGAGCTAAGACTCTGCCTCACAACCAGGAGGTCCCGAGTTCAAATTCCAGGCCCTACATTAAAAACACCAGGCGGAAACAGCAGCAGCCTGAGGTTCTGGCCCAGGTGGGCGGAGCCTGGAAAATCCTAGAAAGAAGCAGAAAGGAGGTAGAAGCAATCCAGGATGATTCCCGAAGTCACCCTTGGTCCTCCACAGAGACACACGGTGTCCTCTGATATACACATACACATGCACACGCACACGCACTGAATGAATGAATGAATGAATGGGAGCAAAAACGGTATTTCTCTCCCAGTGTTGACAGAAGCTGATGGAGACTCGAGCTTTGGAGTCAAGAACTCGGGGCACCTATGGTGCCACCAGCCGCCTTCCCAACAAGAGGGCTCTGGCTAAGACCAAGAACTTCAAAGATCTGATGTCGAAGCTGACGGAGGGCCAGTATGTGCTGTGCCGGTGGACAGATGGGCTGTATTACCTGGGGAAGATCAAGAGGGTGAGTTTTCTCTCCCTGACCCTCTGGGGCGGGCTCAGCACCTCTGGTGATTCCCTTCTTGTCCTTTGTACCCAAAAGGTGCCCGTGGAAGAGCCACTGCCTAGCTTTGCAGGCACCGGCCTTAGAGCCAACACTACCCAACTAGTTATTTCTCTGTAAGCTGGCAGAGCAAACCGGGAGGCTGGACCATTCTGGTTTTTCTGCTCTCCACATTCCCACAAAACATCCCCCCTGTTCCTGTTGCCCAGCTCCGATGTCCCCCTCCCCTGCTTCTGGCCTGTCCTTAGAAGCACAAGGCACCAAAGCTGGGAGGAAGGCCACGTCCCAGTTTGGCTCGAACCTTGCTTATATTGCGCTCTGCCCTCCTGCCTCAGATCAGCAGTTCTAAGCAAAGCTGCCTCGTGACTTTCGAAGACAATTCCAAATACTGGGTCCTGTGGAAAGACATACAACATGGTAAGTGTAATTCCTGTCTCTGGTGCTCCATCCCTCAGACCTGCTCCCCGGGGGCTAGGAATGAGGAGGAGACAAGCAGAACTATGTCAGCCATAGACACGAGCAGTGTCTCCTACCAGTATGGGAAGAAAACTCCTATAAGTAGTTTAGCTCTGAGACTGGGAGGCAGGAACGCGAATGATCAAGAAAGCATGAGAACGTCAGGCCTAATGCAGCAGGGTCAGTTTTCAGGATGGACAGGCAGCCAAGCTGGACACCATCCCCGTCGGCAGACAGCTGGCATGATCTTATGGAGGTGACAAGTCAAGTCAGGGTATTTTGGTTCCATTCTTCCTTCCTTGCCCATGACAGATGTCAGAAATCTGGCATGAGACACACACACAACACACACACACATACATAAATACATATGTAAATATATATACATAAATATATATACATACGCACACACATATACATATATACATATGTAAATATATACACACACACATATATATACATAAATACACACACACACACATATATTTATCATGGACCTTTATCAATCCCTAGAGACCACTTAGAGGCTAGAAGTGGTGCAGGCACCTGTAATCCCAGCGCCCCCTATGGGAACAGGTGGAGATGAGGTAGTGAGTAGACCCTGTGGAAAGCAAGGACCAGCACCCAAAGGTTGTCTGCTGACCCACACACATGCCCTGGCACCCCCACACACAACACATAACACGAACAGGTGCACATATATACACAAAATCACAAGGAGCCATCCACCGAAGAAGACGATTTACCTTGACAAGAGGCATGTGGCAGTCCACTCTGTACCAGACACCACAGGGGCACAGTGGTGTGCAGCTGGAAACAGCTGCTCTCCCAGACAGATGCTACTTGGCAGAATGGTGGCCCTTGGGTATCTTCTAAAATGAGGGCAGAAAGCTGGGTATGATATAGTTATGGCCTGTCACTTTTTAAAGCTAAGAAGGGTGAGACCCATTGTGAGCCTACCTTCCTGGGGTTTATTCAGGAGCACGAGGTAAGGTGTCTGGTTGCTTATTCAAATATGTCTTGAACATATGTTACCTGCTATGGTTCCTGTGGGGTCCTGAGGGATAAGGAGACGAACTGACAACATTTCTGCCTTTACTGACCTACCTTCAGGACCTAGCAGGATCACCAGTTCAGAGCCAGCCTGGACTACATACATAGCAAGACCCTATCTCAGGCTCCTTAAAATAAGTAAAAATAAACTTGTATCCTGTTTGGGAAACAAGAGACAGAAAAACACATCAAAATGAGTTTCGGGGTTAGGGATGTAGCACAGTGGTTTGAGACTTGCTTAGCGTGTGTAAAGCCCTGAGTTCGATCTCACATTACCAAAAATCGGTTAGAAATGTATTTAATTTTGTCCATACGAACCTTTCAGAGGTAAAAACACATTCTTCAACAAGAAAGCAAAGAAAAATGGAAAGAGATGGGGAGGGAACAAGAAGACCAAAAGCCATTCTAAAGCTGTCTAGTCGACGTGTGTGGATTTCATTGAGATCTTTAGTCCAAACAAAATCTTGGTGACATTTTGAGAGACATTTGTAAATATGAACACTCAGTGAATTTCTCAATACAGTTAACTTTATGTGCAATTGTAGCTACGTGTTTTTTTTTTTTTAATTCAATTGAGCATGTGTGTGTGTGTGTGTGTGTGTGCAGAACCACGGACGAATTCGGGAACCCCCATGGACCGCCTCCACCTCCTCCTTGTTTACTCTGCCCCGGGATTCACAGGCTCCGCCCTACCAGGACCAGAAACACAGGCGGCCCCCGCTTCCACCTGGTGTCTATACGTGGGGTCTAGGATCAGAACTCAGGACCTTGGCGCCTGCAAGGCAGACGCTTAACCCCTGAGCCACCTCTCCAGCCCCATAGCTACATGGTTTTTAAATAGACAATTTGGATCTTTTGGAAATACCACTGGAATTACAGGGAAGTGGTCATGTGTGCGGATCTTGATTTCAGATAGTAAAAAAAAAAAATTGGGTGAGAATATAGTCCAAACATGAGTTTATAATTGTTGATAAGAACATGGAGTTTCAGTATAAACATATGCTAGTATCACCATCAATGCTGTTTCATTTTTTTAAGTGTTTAGTAACTGTCGTAAGTGCGTATGTGCGCGTGCGTGTGTGTCTGTGTGTGTGTAGAACCACGGACGAATTCGCGAACCACCATGGACGCCTCCACCTCCTTCTGCCCCAGGATTCACAGGCTCTGCCCTACCAGGACCAGAAGCGCAGGCCGCCCCCGCTTCCGCCTGGCATCTATATGTGGGGTCTGGGATCCGAACTCAGGACCTTCCGCCTGCAAGGCAGAGGCTTAACCCCTAAGCCACCTCTCCAGCCCTGAACTTAACCTTTTGAGCCCCGGTCTCACCATCTTTGGGATGGGGTGACAAGAGAAAGCTTGTCTGGATCTAATGAGGTGGAACTGAGCCTAGAGATGGTCTCTTTCAGCTGGCGTTCCGGGGGAGGAGCCCAAGTGCGACATCTGCCTGGAGAAGACATCGGGGCCACTGAACCAGATTCTCATCTGCGGAAAGTGTGGCCTGGGTGAGTGGGACAGCAAGGTCCTGAAAAGTCCTGCACCTGTGCGCCCCTTTTCTTGTTCTGGCCTCTAATGGGCAGCACTCCTCACCTGTGGGGTCTCCGTTGGCCTGAGAAAGCAGAGTGGGACCATGCAGCTTGTGTCTCTTCACACAGTGAGGTGCGTGAGGAGGGAGACCAGGTTGCTTTCAATCATCTCAGAGCCCTGGCCGCACACAGCCAGAGCTCTTAGGGCTTGCCACAGCTTTGCCAGCCTTGGGTCCACTGGTTCTGGGCCCCTACTCCCTGGTAGGGACTCACGGTCCTCCTCCTCCTCTGCCCTAGGTTACCACCAGCAGTGCCACATCCCAATGGCAGGCAGTGCAGACCGGCCTCCGCTCACCCCTTGGTTCTGCAGACGCTGCATCTTCGCTCTGGCAGTGCGGGTGAGCCCCCCTCCCCTTTTTTCCTCAGCCCCTGCTTTCCTGCCTTCACCAAGCTGAGATCCCAGCGCCCCCGCCCCCCACGGGGTCAGTTCTGTTCACCTTCATCACAGAGTCTGGACTTCACTTAGGAAAGCCTCCCCCTTGGGCTTCAGAGATAGATGCAACTCACTCGTAAGTCGTCACATTCCAGAGCCATGCTGAACCTGTTTCCCCAACTGTGAATGGGAAACGGGTTTGGTGGCAGTAGGAGGCCCCTGATAAAGTGTACTTTTTACTATTAGAAAAGACATATACATGCCCACGCATGCGTGAGACATATATACCATTGATACCTCTGCTGTACTTATTTTTATTGATATCAGTGATTGCCCATGTGGGATTGAAGAGAAAAATCGTGTTTCTGACTGTCTTGGGCATCGTCGACTCTCCACCCCCCCAACCACCCAGAGCCCGACTGCATTTCTCTGGGTAACCCCTCGGACGCGGGTGTGCTTAGTGACTTGGACCCTGTCTCCCTGCAGAAAGGCGGCGCGCTGAAGAAAGGCGCCATCGCCCGGACGCTGCAGGCCGTGAAGATGGTGCTGTCCTACCAGCCCGAGGAGCTCGAGTGGGACTCGCCCCACCGCACCAACCAGCAGCAATGCTACTGCTACTGCGGCGGCCCGGGAGAGTAAGGCCGCGGGGGCGGGGGGCGGGGGGCGGGGCCACAGTATCAGGCGCAGTGCCTGAGTGTCCCCTGGTGATGTGGGATCATCAGAGGGCAGATCCGCAGTGACAGTCGCGGGGGCGGGGCCTGAATGCCTGCGTGGTTAGGATTGGGTAGAGTGCTGATGTCTATACTTAGCGAGGGGCGGAGCTCCAAGAAGGGTCCCCTTCCAGACCTTGGGGGGGGGGTTTGGACACGCCTGGCGAGTTGGGTTGCAGGAGTAAGGCTGCCCGCGAAGCTGAGCAGGTGGATGATTACCTGGGGTTTGGATAAATCAGGAAAGACGTCTCGGGATGCTTAATAAGGGAAAAGCTTCCGGGTAACGGCCCGTGTGGGCAAGACCTCCAAGTGAGAAGGATTAATCTCTGGGGGCTGACTCTAGGTGGAGGGCAGAGATGTATTTTTTTAATGGGTTTTGATCTAGAGACTGCTGGGATGTTAAACCCCTGAACTATGGTCCCAGCCAGAGGTGTTTCAGGGAAGGGCAAAGTATTGAAGAATAGCCCAGGCAATGTCAGCCCACATCCCCGAAGGAAGAACAAATTGGGGCACTGCCCCTTGTCCGCTAGCTACGACCCACGGGAGCCTCAGTGTTCCTGCTAATGTTCCCCCCGTGGGGGGTGGGGGAGCGGTGTAATCTGATACTTGATGAGGCCTTCAATGCCTGAGCCAGGTTACTGTTGCCCAGAAGTTAAGATTATGTTTAGTCTCAGCCAGGGAAGCAGATGGTCCTGGAGATTACGAGCAGGGTCAGGGCTGTGTTGGGGGTGCGTGGCGATTTTTGCCCTGGCTAGAATCTGATTCACCCTTGCTGGCCGGGCCTCATGCAGCTGTGGACATTTGCACCTGTTTCTTGGGGCTGACCCCCTGAGGCATCGTGAGAGGAACACCAGACCTAAAAGGCAGGCTGGCTCTCTGGTCTGCACAGACAGTGCTGGGCAGGATCCCCTGAATCTCAGAACTAGCTCTGATGAGCAGAACTGTCTGAAGGTTCAAATGGCCTGGATGGGTACCTTTGTTTCTCAAGTAGACTTAGTTACCTTAATTACCCATGAACTTCCCAGGTGCTGAGAAGCCTTAGGGATGACAGACAGAGGAAGGTGTACCAAAACCTTGACAGCAGTCACAAAGTTTCTCAGTGTTTAGTGAGTGACCTTCCAGAGGTTTCCCTAAAGTTAGGCAGGTTTGAAGTGAGCCAGGGAACCCTCGTGTTAACCTGGACCATGCCTGCATTGACTTGTTAAAGAACCCCTTTTACCCTTCATTCTTAGTCAATGAATAGCTGAAGGCTTTTTAGGGTGGATATAGTCCAGGGTGAGCAGACCAGACATAGCAGCGACCTCCCCCCCCCAAGTCATTATTCTTCCTGAAGTGTTTCAGACCAAACTTCCCTTGTCCTTGAAGTTTGGAGAACAGTAGAGGACCCCTCCTAAGAGGCGGGTGCTTCCAGTGAGAGATGAAAGGAGGGGAGGCTTTGAAGTTAAACAGACTGGGATTTGCATCACATTGTCTCCTTGCTTTCTGAGTGACCTTGACACCGGGCCTTTGACAAGATCCAGTAAGTCTTAAGACCTGGCCTAGCTCTCAGGTGCTTCTGGCGGAGGGCGAGGCTGCTGAGCCCCTTCCTGGCTGGGCTGTGGCCAACCGGGCTCTTCCGTCTCTCCAGGTGGTACCTGCGGATGCTACAGTGCTACCGATGCAGGCAGTGGTTCCACGAGGCTTGCACACAGTGCCTCAACGAGCCCATGGTGTTTGGAGACCGGTAGGTGCTACTTGGGTCCAGCTGGGCCTCGAGGACGGGAGGAGGAGATGGACAGCGACAGCCCCCTCCCCAGTGTACTTGCCAGTTCTACAGCAAGGGCTGCAGTGGTAGCCTATACCTGTCTGCAGAAGGCAACTCAAGATGAAAGGGATCCCCAGCTCTGCTGGGCCAGGAGATCATAAAGGAACGACATGCTGAGCTACATACCTAGTTTCACTGACTTGTGGGTAGCTGGGCAAAACCCTGCCTTCCCTAAACCCAGTTCTTTTCAGTATCTAGGGAAAAAAAGTAACATTTTCTAACATAGCTTTGCCGAGGATTACTGTAGAAGCCACTAGAGAAATGGGTGGCTTCTAACCAGTGGGGCTGAGCTAAGGGAAGCCACTCTATATGTCAAATCAAATGTACTTTGCTTAGTGTCTCATGTCAGGTGTGTGTATGTGTCTGTCTGTCTTATAGAGGGTAAAGGGTGACCATGACAACCCAGCCTGTCTATGAACTCAGTCTTCCTCTGGGGTAGTAATATTTGGGGAGAGGTCAAAGACGGGTACATTCCTTAGTCTCTGATGCTGTCTATGGGAAGATAGGTCTGGGGTGGGTGTCAGAGCCTCTCCACAGACCCCCCTCTCACCCCACCCACAGGTTCTACTTGTTTTACTGTTCCGTGTGTAACCAGGGCCCAGAGTACATCGAGAGACTGCCCTTGAGATGGTGAGATCCTGACCTGTCTCTGCCAGCCCCTCCTTCCACCCCGCCCCTTTTCCTCTGCACTGTGCCTGCCCCTTACCTGCCCGTGGCTCTCTTTCTTTTAGGGTGGATGTCGTTCACCTGGCTCTCTACAATCTGGGGGTGCAGAGCAAAAAGAAGTATTTTGACTTTGAGGAGATTCTGGCCTTTGTCAACCACCACTGGGAACTCCTGCAGCTTGGCAAGGTATACAGAGCCCAGGGTATCGGCGACGTGCGTGGGCTGGGGTGCAGCTGCCCAAGCTCTTGCCCTTGAGCGCAGCTCCCTGTGTCAGGGCCTCCGAGCCTGTGTCCAGGGAGGGTCCTTCTGATTTCCGCTTTGAGCAGTGGACAGTTGTGACCTCACTAACTCAGCCCAGGGCCTCAATAAGGCCCTGAATCAAGTATCCTGGGAACAGGGCTTTCTGCTGAGGGGTCTTAACACACAGCAGATTGATTGCCTGGCTAGAGTGGAAAGTGGAGCGGGTCTGCCCCCTGCTGATCCTCTTCTGAATATCAAGTCACCGAAAGTGCTTCCGTCCCAAGGAGTGGACAACCTAGATTTGGAGAATGTTGGAGAATATCAAGGCTAGAGGCAGGACTTTCCTAAGGGCATGGAGGGGGTGCCCTCTGCTCTTAGGACCCCCTCCCCATTGAGTCCTCTTGACCACATTGAAAAAGAAGCAACTTCTCTACTAATTGCCCCCAAACCTCTCTTTGATTAGGATTTTAAAAAGACAAACAAGAAAGGCAGCTCTTTTGCTTCGCAAGAGTTTTATAGAACATCTCCACTCACACAGGGCAAAACACACATAAACTCTTAAAATGTTAGAAAGTATCAGAAAAACTTAAAGTTTGCATTTTAAAATAATTTTTCCTGGCTTTAAACATCATATATGTACCTAATAGAAAATTAAAGTATACTTTTAAAAATCTATAATTCCATATCATACACTACAAGAAATATCTAGAAATAATAAACAGATACATCCCTTCCCTTTTTTCTGGTTTATATGGCTTAGTAATGCAGTGGTTTAGTGATAAAGTATATACTATTTAAGTCATTTTTTTCTTAGTTAGCATGGTACTTTTCTAGGGAGTCTTCATGGACATTTCAAATGATTACCTTGATTTCTACCCTAGTTTGTAGGTTTTCCTTCCTGTTGCACACTTAGTTTCTTTATCTGTGGCTCACCATTAGAAACAGTGTCTCAGGGAACATTTTTGTATGTGAAATTTTGTTTGTGTCCTATATCTATACCACAGATCTCACGGAGTGGTGTTAGTGGTCAAGAATGTGGATTTTTTTTTTTTAAGCAAGCACTGGGAATTGAATCCTGGGCCTTGCACATAGTAGGCAAGCATCCTATCACTGGGCTATCTTCTCAGCCCTGTGAACTTTTGATACTTGTAAGCCAGGGATTTTCCTGTCTACATTGAGGTGGGGAAATGAGCTCAGAGAGGTGAAAGGACTTGTCTGAAATCATGTTTATAAGTTTAGTGTTCATCCTCCGGAGGACTTGGGAGCATCCGGAGACGGGCTGTGGAGGAGGGCTGGGCTGAGCCGCCTTAGATAACCATGGGTCTGACTGTCCTGCTGACCTGCTCCCCTTAGCTCACCAGCACCCCTGTGACAGATCGAGGACCACACCTCCTCAACGCTCTTAACAGTTACAAAAGCCGGTAGGTGCAGGCAGGGAGGGAGGGTCATGGGCCCCAACAGGAGTGATTTCAATCTGAAGGGTTTTCCTACCACATAGCCTTTTCTCCCTTGCTTGGCTCCTCCCCGCCCGCCATCATCTTAGGAAGCAAAAGGATCCAAACATCTTCCTTTTCAAAACCTTCCCAAGCACCCCAGCGCCCTAAATAGTGGACTGGGCTCCATCCATTGGAGGGTCCTGCTCCAGACAGCTCGTGCACTTGGCCATCTAGATATTGAGGATCAAAACAGTATCTTTCAGGTGGGCCTCAGCCCCCTCACTGATTCCCCAATCTGTATCTTCCCATTCCAAGGTCTCAACACACACAATTGATCCCGCCCCTCAGTACCATCACCACTGTGGGTACACAGCTCCTTCCCCAGCTTTCAAGGCTTGTTACGATCAAGCCACTGTCTCTTTGCTGTAGGGACTTTGGGTGCTGGCCAGTCCGTCCCTCCCTCCCTCACTTCCAAGCCCTTGGCCCGTCACCCAGTTCTTCTTAGTGAGTTGTTCTCGTTCTAGCCCAGGCTCAAACTTTTGATCCCCTGCCTCAGTCTCCTGGGTGCTGAGATTATAGACACCACCACATCCGGCACATCCAGTGCCTTTTCTCCTGCACTCCCCTCTGCCCGGGATGCCCTTCTTTCTCCTTCATTTTGCTCATTGGCAAGTCTTTTTATCGAGCTTCAGCTGAGACAGGCTCCATCTTGGCTCGGAGCATGCAGAGAGTGAGATAAGGTCTCTGCTTCTGTCCAAGCCTGCCAGACACCACTAGCAGAACGACCCCCTTCCACTTTGCTATGGTTTGGGGTGCAGACAAGGACCAGGCCTCTTCTCTCCTGCCCACCCCAGGTTCCTGTGTGGCAAAGAGATCAAGAAGAAGAAATGCATCTTCCGCCTGCGCGTCCGTGTCCCACCCAACCCTCCAGGAAAGTTGCTGCCAGACAAGGGGCTGGTGCACACTGGCAGCCAAACCTCCTCTGAGCTGCTGCGTAAGAGAGGAAAGAGCAAGCCTGGGTCAGTGCTGGGGTCCCAGGGCGGGGTCTACAGCCAACTCGTGTTCTGCAGCCCCAGCTCCCCGCTTCAGCAGACCGCTAAAGGCATGCGGTGCACCCAGATAGTGTGGTGGCATCCAAGCATGGAGTCCCCCCCACCACAAGTCCCGGATGTAGGCATCCTGGGAGGGCCAGTGAGTAGCCCTTAGATCTCTTCCTCCACAGGCCCCTCCCTGTCCAGCTCAGGGGATCTGGGACCCACCCTGTTGCTTTAGAACTGGGTCCTCGCAGCAAGGCATTTAGAGGCACCTTTCATTTTTCCAACCACAGTGGACACCTTTCCTGCCCACCCCATATTGTCCGACCACCCCCTCCCAGCACGTCTGAACTCCTTCCTCTTAGCCATCCCTGGCCCTCCGGCTCTGACCGGGCCACCCTCTCCCTTTTTCTGTCTCCACAGTTTGTTGCCTCACGAATCCCAGCAGCAGAAAAAGCGAGTTTATAGAAGAAAGAGATCAAAGTTTTTGCTGGAAGATGCTATTCCCAGTGTTAGTTCCTGGTTTTCTTTCTCTCTAGTTCCATGTGCAGGGAGGGCCAGCACACAGTAGGGGTTCCCACGTAGGAAGCCATGTCCCCAGAGCCGGGGGACTCTCCTGTGTCCCATTTCCTATGGATACCCGACACACTGAGACAGACCACTCTTATCTCCTCAAGTGCTCCCGAAAACCAAGGAGCAAGGGCAGAAACAAGTCCAGATGAGAATAAAAGGCCACATGGTTGGGGGCGGGTCACACCCTAAGGCAGTAGCGGGTCCACTCCACACCAGGACTGAAGTCTTTTTCTTCTTTTGCATCATTAAGAAGCCCTCCCTTGGGGGCCTTGGTGTTCCCAGTGTCTCTCCAGCACTTGGCTGTGCTTCCTGAGCTCACAGTAAAGCAGGCTCAGGATGGTCCCCATTTGCAGTAAAGGTCACAGAAGCCTCCTATAATATAAAAGGTAAAGGTCACCCAGACAGCTGGAGAGGAAGCCAGGACTAAACGAGGATGAGGGTCTAGACCAGGGTGATGAGGTCTACACCAGGTCCCCGTAGCCTCAGCTGACTGGCCCCGCCTCTTTCCTCTGTGTCCACAGAGTGACTTCGCATCAGCCTGGAGCACCAACCACCACCTGGCTAGCATATTTGACTTCCCGCTGGATGAGATTCAGAGTTTGAAAAGGTATCAGGCAGGGCCTTACAGAGGGAGATCACCGAGTATGTCGCAGCGTGTCGGGGCATGTGGTCAGGGAGTGTCTCCTTGACTTCTTGACTTTGGAGGCTTAAATGGGTAGAAGACAGGCAGGTAGTGTGGAAGGGGAGGACTGGGGTACTTTAGGGACAGGAAGGTGGGCCTTTGCTATCTGTCAGATAGAAGGTTGGCTTGATCTCAAGGGATGGGGGTGCCAAGCCGGCAGATCCCTGTGGGACTCAGCCAGCTAGCGGCAGGCTCACCCTCTTCCCCCTTCTCAGTGCCAGCTCAAGTCACACCTTCTTCTCAGACGTGGACTCCACTGACGCTGCCAGCACCTCTGGCTCCGCCTCCACCAGCCTCTCCTACGGCTCCAGGTGAGCTTCCTGGCGCGGTGCCCGCTAGCTCTGCAAGTGACACCCCTCCCTGCTCCCTCCGCCTTCCACTCCAGGTGCAGCGTCATTTTGTGCCATCAGGTGCTGAGGCTGGGGAGCCTGCAGAGTTTGTTTGAGTCTGACCCTAGGACTCTGCTTGCAGTTGCCAGAGTTTAGATAGGGGTTAGGGTCTTAAGGACAGGCATTGAGGTTATAGGGGTTTCCTCCCTTGGGTGAGGAAACTTATCACCCCATTGTGTAATAAGTCTAGTCAGATGAATCCAATTTTGGGACATCGTTAGATCTGATGTCCTTTCATTCTGAACTGGACCTCCACGTGCTGTGGCTGCATATAGGTGCCTCTCAGACTGCAGGGCTCTTGGGCCTGGCTCCAGAGTCAAGGGGGGAAAGTCCGTCTATTGACAGCCTGGTGAAGAGGCACAGAGGCCAGGGTCTGGGAAGACAGGGTCTGGGAGAGGCAGGAGTCCTGGGGCCTGGGCGGGGTCCAGGGTGGTGATAACTGGTGGTCAGCAGCACTGTGGAGTGCACTTCCTTCGCTCTTGGGTTCCTCTGGCTGGGTTTTAGGGTGTGTGAAAGCCTTTTGAAAGTAGAACTAAAGGTGCAATGTCTATAGAAACAGTCTCCTGGAGTCGTTCTCCAGTCCACGCCTCTCTCTCCAGGTGTCTTTCTGTTGCCTCTGTAACTTTTTTTTCCTTGGTGCTAAGGGTCAAATCTAGAGCGTCACACACACACCAAGACTGAGCTATACCCCCCTAGCCCTGCATTTGTGTGTGTGTGTGTGTGTGTGTGTGTGTGTGTGTGTGTATCAGAGGGCACTTGCTATGTGTCCCTGTGGAGCATCTGTGGTTCGCACCAGTGCTTCAGGCCCTGGCCTCTGCCTCGTGTCTGTGAATGTGCAATTTGTCTTGGGTGTCATGTTTCACTAACCCCTATGGGGTGTTAGTTCTTTCATTTTCAAGTGAGGCCAGGTGAAGACCCAGGTGGTCTAAGCAGGACCTCTGCACTGTGGGACTTCCAAAGGTGCACAGAACGTTGATACAATAAGCACGTGCTTCAAATCGGACATGCCCAGGTCTGAGTCCTGCCCTCGGTCCTCCCTGGCTGTTTTCTTCTCTGAACCCCGTTTCCTGGCTGATGGGGGTATTGTGGGGAAGCAGTGAGATTACCCACACCTAGGGCCTGGTACTAAAGGACCGTCAGGGTAAGGAGTCTGTTAAGATTGAGCCCGTCTCATCCCCAGCACCTCCCTCTTCCTCTCCCGATGCAGAAGGACCGTGGGCAGCCGCAAGAGGAAGCTGGCAGCCAAGGCGTACGTGCCCCTACGGTCAAAGCGACGGCTGACTGAGACAGGTGGACGCTGCGCCTCGGACAGCAGCGCCGACGTGGCTGCGGGCCCCGACCGGCCGGACGAAGCCATCGACAGCCACACGTTTGAGAGCATCAGCGAGGACGACTCGTCCCTCTCCCACCTCAAGTCATCCATCACCAACTACTTCGGGGCGGCCGGGCGGCTGGCCTGTGGGGAGAAGTACCAAGTGTTGGCTCGGAGGGTCACTCCAGAAGGCAAAGTCCAGTACCTGGTGGAATGGGAAGGGACCACCCCTTACTGACTTCCCTTCAGGGGCTGCCCCGAGCCTTGGAAACCAAAGGAGGGACAGCAGAAGCCATAGGTTCCCCATTTTTCTAGGCTGGGGTCAGGGAGGAAGAGCCGTTAAGTGCCTGGCAGAAGCCCTGCCTGCTGCCCACCAGGCCTCTCTGCTGCTGTGCCAAGTGCCTGCGTCTACACCGCCACACCCCTCAACCCCTGTTTATTGGTTCTTCTGAATCCATGTGTCCCCTGACTATGACCCTCGATGTCCTCAGTCTCCATCCTTTCCCCCTCTCAGCCCCTCTGGGTGTTGTGTGCTCCCACGCCCTCCCCTCCGTATTAATATCTGTCCCTTGCTGGATACTTTTCATACCTGACCCACAGGGGAAGGTCCCTGCTGGGAGTACACAGAGACAGTGGGAACCCTAAGAGAGGAAGAAATAAGCTGATCTCCACCCCCCCCACACCTCCCCCCAACCCCTGTCTCTCTTAACTACCAGTGTGTTGGGAAAGCTGGTGTGCCCGAGACTCAGGGCCTCGGAATTGATGAGCCGGGTCTATGCTGGGAGAGAAGGCCAGCTGGGCGGGTCCCAGAAGTTTGCCTGTCCCCAGCCTTACCCTCTCACTGCTGTGTTGGACTGCTGGAATGGAGGCATTCCTGAGTATATAAAAGGAAGAGGAGGGAAGGGAAGCAAAGTCAGGCTACATCCCAGATCTACCACGCAGGCAACCACACGTCACACCACCAAGAGTGTACTCCCTTTGGGGGCAGCCTGGCTCCTGCCCTTCCCTCTCTCTTAGCCTCTTCTGGGGGTACATGCTGCAACTAAATGTGAAAGTCCAGTCCCTGCCTGCTTCTTCCGGCCTGTGAACCAGCTTTGACCCCACGGGGAAGCTCGGAGGACTCAGGCTTTCCTGCCCAGCCCCTGCCTTGCTCTGGAACCAACAACCATGGTGGGAGCAGGCTGGGGTTTGTCAGGGACCTGGGTCATTCATTCCCTTCAGAAGGAAGCCTTTGTCACTGGGGATAGAGATGGTATTCTTAGCGAGGGACCCACTCGGCTCCATCCAGAGGGAAACCAAAATTAGGAAGGGGCAAGGACCCCTTGTTTTTGCTGCTTCTAGACATGTTAGAAACTGAATCACTTGGTTGGAAAATGGGAAGAAGTGCCTTTTGAAGTGGGGGATGGGCACCAGATTAGGACCAGCTTCACGACTGCTGGTGTGGTCTCCAACTGCTGGAAGGTAAAAGCGGCCAGTACAACGGGCGAGGGATGATAGTGGGACTGCAGGCCTGAACCTCTTGCCACCTCAGTACTCGAGGGGGTCCCTGAAGTCATTTAGAGGGCCCCTGCCTTAAACTTTTAACAACCCATGTGCCTTGCCAAAGGACCTCACCTTGTTTTGTAAACAACCTGCCCATTTCCAGCAGGAATCAGATCTGGTGCCCACCCAGTTAGTTACTGACCCCACAGCTGCTGCCACTGTCTCCCCGACTTCAATGGGGCCAGGTGGAAGGGAAGTTGAGAGGCCAGCTCCTGGTCTATGCGGTGTGGGGTTCGGCTTGGCTTCCCCTCGGCTTCAGCAAACACAGCAACGTCCAGGCCTCTGCTTCCCTGCTGGGCTGGAGCTCTGGGTCTGGGGATGATGGTACCAGGCCTAACCAGGGCATCTGACAACGCGTGCTGGCGTTTCGTTCCTACCAGAGAATAGCTATATTACTGCCAACTGACCTTACAACCTTGTGCACCTTCAAAAGTGGTTTTGAATTGCTGCTTTGAATACTTTTTGTTGTATTAAAGTTATAATTAATGTGTTTGGTTTACAATAGAAATGTTCCTTTTGGTAATTTGTCTGGACTGTCAGCTGTTGGGAAGCAAAGGGGTCTGACTCTGGCTTCTGCTGTTGGCTTTCTGGGGTGAGAATTGGGGTCCCCCATCTTCTGGCATCCTTGCCACAACTGCATTCACTAAGCAATGTTCCCAACTTCCCAGCCAGTAAGAACATGGGAGCCCTTTTTTCTACTACTAGCAGTTACCCTTAAAATTTAGGCAAAGGAAGTTCAGATTTTTCATAAGTTCCCCCAAATCATTATCTTTAAAGTATTTCATTTTTCTTTTTTTTATTATTTATTCAATTGTGCATGTATGATGTGTGCGCATGTATGTGTGCGTGTGTAGAACCACGGACGAATTCGGGATCTCAAGTCAATAATGTTTGTACACTAGTAAGTTTTCACAGTCACCGGGTAATTACTTTTCTCATTTCCTCAAGTTTTTTTTTTTTTTTTTTTTTTAGGGATTCTGCTCATTTCCTAAGTGAGGCTAAAAAGGAATTCCCACACAGAGACACTGGGACATAGCCCAGGTTTCAACAAGCATCATTCTGGGTGGCCACACCGTGCAGACCCTAAAGGTCATTGAACCTGAATCTATTCCTTTTGTTGGACTGCGAACCACCAGATCCGAGGTGAGGAATGACAGGTGGAATGTGAGAGTGCCAGGCAGGCTTCTGCAGCAGGCTGGTGCAGGTCCCCCGAGTCTGCGTCTGCAAAGGACTTGGCCAACCTCTTTCAATAAAAGGCACTGAGAGTATTAGATTTAGAATCAGCATTAGGTTTAGATCAAACACGTTCACATCGTAACGTGCCTATCACATGTCTTACACTCTCTGATCTCAGATTTCACTAGCAAAATGAAGATAATGGGCAAGACTAGTTTATAAGATCTGTAAGAGGTTACTAAACAGTTCGGAGCGTGTTCCTCTTCCCTCTTTTCTACGGTAGCCAATGCGGACACAAGCAAATACAGACCATCAATAAAGGTTTTTTTCCTTTGGCATTATACATAGCACAGAAAACGAACAGGCCAAAGCCAGGTAGAAAAATCTCTTGGTGTGTCCAACTTTGAGAGCATTCAAGGAAAAAAGTTGGGTTTGGGCAGTTTCATGATTTAAAAGTAACTTCTGGTTGTGAAAGTTTAGGTTATTTGGAACAATTTAGGAAACACTTGTGAAGCCTTGTATAAGACATCAAGATTCAGGGCTGGAGAGGTGGCTCAGGGGTTAAGCCTCTGCCTTGCAGGCAGAAGGTCCTGAGTTTGGATCCCAGATCCCACGTATAGACGCGCCAGGTGGAAGCGGGGGGGGGGGGGGGGGGGCTGCGCTTCTGGTCCTGGTAGGGCGGAGCCTGTGAATCACCGGGCAGAAGGAGGTGGAGGCGTCCATGGTGGTTCCCGATTCGTCCGTGGTTCTACAAACACACATACACACATGCGCGCACATACATACACACACACACACAATTGAATAAATAATAATAATAAAAAAAAGAATCTCTGATGTTAAAAAAAAAAAAAAAGACATCAAGATTCAGACACCACCTCTGGCCTCAAGCACTCATGATCTAGTACTACAAGGCTGTTCATCATGTACGCGGCAGCTCAAGGCTGACTTCTGTCAACTCCAGGAACACAAGCAGCAAATCTGAAAAATACTGGTCCAGTGGGTGCCACAGAGTCAAAATCCATGAGCCCACTGTGTGAGGTACCAGGACCTATGAGTATCTGTTACAGTCAGTCAAGACTAATTCCCAGTCCATGAGGCTATGTCAGAATCCTAACAATGCCCTGCCCTCACCCACCCCCAGTCACTCCCATGCCTAAGAAGCCCACTCCCAGACCCATCTCCTCAAGACTAGAAAAGCCTCTCTAAGAAATAATCCTGCTGACCCTCATAATCCCCGTGACAATTCATCCTCTGGATAGGGCACTTGCCAGTCCTCTAAAAAGAACTCACCTACATACAGTCCTCCTAGGAAACAGGGTCACTGATTCTACTCCTCCTCATAAGAAGCAAGGGAGCAGTTAGTTACACACAAGGCACTTGGACGGGGCCCCAGTGTCTAAAGATGAGAGAACTCAGCCTCTGCCACCTCCCCTCGGTCCTTGAAACCTTCCTCACCCTCCCGTCTGGCAGTCACACTGGGTTCTTGGAGATCTGATTGGTCTGCCTTTGCCTCCAGTCTCAAGAGTTTCAGCCTTTCGAGTCAGCCAGCGCTTCTGCAGAGAGGAACATGGTGTCCACAGACCCGTCAAGACTGGAGAAGGCTGTTTCCCCCACCAGTTAAGAGTCAGTCAGTGAAGGTCAGAGGTCGCCGGCAGCCTGCACTAGAAGGTTCCGCCACCTAGTGCTCTTGCATGCCCTCATCAAGCCACTGTATATAGCGCATGTCTCCTTGGTCCATGGGGAGACTGAAGACCTCTGGGATTTCAAAAGGATGTATCGACCTTTGGGAAGAAAAGACAGACCTGTGAGTGACTACAATAGAATCAGCCAACATGATAAAACCCAACTGACCAGCTCACTGGTTAATACCAACACCCAGCACTCTTGGGGGCTGTGTTGCCCATTTGTGAATAGCTGGTGAGTTAGACCAGGTGCCTTTAGAGTCTCACAGACTGGGTTCAGATTCTTTGCCCGATTAAGCCAATTTCTCTGAAATGTTCCTACAGAAGGTGATAAGATTACATTTGCATGCTTGGAGGGCCAACAGCTAAGGCAACCAGCACCGCACATGCTCATTAAGGGTCAGCCACTGTCACTGCCCCGCTCAGCTCTCTGCATCTTCTTGTCTCGCTTCCTCCAAAGCTTCTCTAGTCTTCCCCACCTAGAAAGTTCTTACTGCTTCTGTACATCAAAAGTAAACTCAACCTTTCACAGGGGATCCTCACAGATACCCCCACAGGCTCACAGGATCCTGGCTTCCCTTGTTTTCTCCCTGGTCCTTGCACACAACACACGTTCTCTCTTCACTTCCAGACTGCAGCAGCACTGAACACTAGGGATTCAGTTTCTCGGGTGCCAAATGAGGGTAATAATCCTGTTTCCTTTCTGCCGAGTGGCCACTCGAATGTTCTCATGAGGAAACATGTTGAACCGTCACGGGATGTGCAGAAATTGCCTACGCACTGGGAGTCAGGGAATTTTAATCAGTGCCTGAAGATGATGAATTCAGAGAGTCTATTTCATGGACACCTAGACCAGCACTTTTTAAAAATATAAACAGAAATAGAGAATTGGAAGAATTGAAGCATTGAACACTTGAAGCATTGAAACACTTCATATCTACACTTCATGTATGATTTCTAATATGTGTCATGACCCAGTAGCATGACATCCATTTTATAGACAGGAGAAATGGGGCAAGAAAACATTAGT